>JAJMKR010000015.1:0-43073 GCA_030563945.1 Geotrichum australiense | reverse complement strand
GCCAGGCTATTTTAACTCGGCGATAAACTCTGTGCTCCTTTGGGCCCTGGATGTTTGTTGTAAAGGTTTCCTCGTTATTAACTGTGACATTAAAATCACTTAAGTGAAAGCCAGTTTCCCTTTACACTTGGAATTTATTTCATGCAGAATTGGCAGCGTCAAAATACAAAAGTATTCATACAACAGTAACGCACGAGATAGTGAGCTTCGTCGCAACGCAGATTGTTCGGTTTTACTGAACCACATTTACATGTCTTCTTCATTGTTATTAACATTATTTGTATTTTATTTATTAGTTTAAATTTTTTATAAATTATTTGACATAGGACAATAAACTGATTATGAATGAAAGAATGAATGAATAATTTGGTACGACAAGCTTACACTTGGAATTTATTTCAAGCAGATTTGGCAGCGTCAAAATACAAAAGTATTCATACAACAGTAATGTACAAGATTGTGAGCCTCGTCGCAACGCAGATTGTTCGGTTTCATTACTGGGCCACATTTACATGTCTTCTTTATTGTTATTAACATTATCAAAATTCTGTATTTTATTCATCAGTTTAAATTTTTTATAAGTTATTTGACATAGGACAATAAACTGATTACGAATGAATGAAACAGTGACACTCGTCGCAACGCAGGTTATTCTGTTCAATTGCTGTTTTATATTGGCATGTCTTTTTTACGGTTATTAACATTATTTGTATATTTTTTATTAGTTTGATATTGTATGGCTTTTTTTTACGGAAAGATTACTACAGTAGTTTAAATTTTCATAAATTCATGACATCTATGGATTTTATATAATAAATTCATGACATCTATGGATTGTATATAATCAATTCATATATGAATAAGTTGGGTTTAAGATTTTTTGTAATCTGTAAGGAAAATTTATTTTGACGTCGTCCCAAGCTGCACTTACATGTTTTCTATATTGTAGTCAGAGTTATTTGTAATTTATCTACTAGTTCAGTATTTTGATATGCTTTACTAAGTAGGCTAACAGGCTAATGTGAATGAATGAATGAACGCCATTAACTTATACTCTTTTGCACAACATTATACTAGTGATTCGTCTTTAAATCATTAGAAAAACAATGACGCGACTTTGTTTCTGACTCTGTAATCAAATTATTGTCCTGTAGAGTATTTATTGAAAGCTAAACTTTTGAGGCAAGTTGTCTATATATATTTGATTTGTAGCTCTAAACATTTAACAAATTATAGACGTAGTATATGGTAAAACGATCTGGTCATCAGTCAGACTCCGGGACTCAAATTGGCTTTCGACGCAACTTTCACAATGTGCAGCAGATATAACGCGTAAAGTTTTGATATATTATCAGTAGTAGAAGAGATAAAAAGAAGACTAAACCTGATGTTTGGTGAGATCAGCTATTTTTTACTCTCTATACCTGTAGATATTCAAGACAAGGAGCATAGAGTAAAATTCATAGAATGGTTTGGCTAACAATACCGATATTCATCATTCCAGATGTCTGAATCTGTTCATCGATGCACAATTAGAATCAACTGCTAATAGATTTTTACACGCGTCGCATACAGTGACTACAAAATTAATGAGAAGAAGTTTTAATAACGAAGAACAAAAATCTTCTCAAATATATTATGAAAATGGGTGACAGTCATTTCTGTACCATACAGTTAAACATAAAAGTATTATATCTTCTAACAGATTTAGGATAGAAATGCGAGGAAATATGACATCGGGTTCAACAATTATAGGAGTCAGTGAGTACAGTAGGTAGGTAGATCTCATTTCAAAGCGATAATGTTTGACAATTTTATGACTTAAAGTTGTTCGTCAATAGGAGCCTGAAAAAGTTGCAAGGTCACATTTTTGATTAGGGGTGCTATATCGTAGTCGTTGCTGGTTTTTTTTATTCGAACCTGAATATCATTTGTTTCAATATTATGGTTGTTCTGTACTACACCATTCTGTATCAAACCATGACGCTTTCAACCTTTCTTGTCTTATCAGGACGGCTGTCAAAGATTTGTGTAAAGAGTAGAAATATGACTATAAGTTTGTTGAGTGCATGAGTCTACAAAAACGATATCTCGACTTTGTATATATTCAACTCTATCCACATTTCTAATATAACCTGTATGCTACTACAACTTTAGTATTAAGCTTGCTATATTGCGTAAAAAAACGGTTGCGAAAAAATCAAACCAAATGTTTGTATATGCTAGCTACTATTTAGCTCAACGTTAGTTATATGACAATAGCTTTTTATAGAGCATTGTTTGTAGCTTCGATAAATCCTTTTATGAATATTTTAATCAAAGGGCTATGTGAGGTCTGATTTGGAGCTCTAAAAACATTTTCATCGAACTAGACTGGGGACAAATATTTTGTTTGTTTTTGGTAGGAAAAGTATGAATAGTGAGCTTTTGGTTGCGGTAGAAACTATAATAGTGCTGGATTAATTTTTCAAAGGTGGTTTTCAACATCAGACTACTGGCAGCAAAGTTGGAAAATGAAACTGACAGTGTCTTTTCCAGACTATTATAGTTACTTTACTGGATTCTTAATGCTGCTTCGTAAAAGAAGCATAAAATTCCCCCTCTTCGATTCCAGATGTTAGAGAGTATATTCAGAATTGAATAACTAAGAAACAAAACTCTTACAGTAGGTAGTAGAAACAAGCAATGTTGATCAGCGTTGCAAAAGATGAGGCATGTTGGTAAACTGCTGACTATGAGTATAAATATAATGGCATCATACTTTTTCATAAGAAAGTATTACCAAATTTACACTACCAATCACGATTTTGAAGCCAAAATATTATTCTGTAATACCATTTTACCAAAATTTTAACAAAATATTCATACCTTTATTCTTGCAGTCTATGAGAATTTCTAATATGTTTCAGCGTAAAAAGTTCTATAGTATCATGCAAGTTTTAAAAAAACAATTGATACTAGAGACTTTGTTATATTTAAAAAAGTGTCCAAAAAACTCAGAGCTTTTGATATTCAAAAATACTGAGAACCAAGAAATAGGATTACATGAAGTTTTATATCTTTGAACAACCATCGTATAGACTGGTGTATTCAGTACTTGAGTTTTTGTGAATGCCGAAAAGGCTTATGCGTCTACTCTGCTGGTAAAAGGAGACATTTTGAACAGATTTTCAGGCTGTGACATTAAAATATCACCGGCAAAAATCAAATAATCATTTGTTGATAATACTTCCGGTCAATTCTGATTTCTGAACAATTTTTCTAACTTCTACTTTGTGCTACGACATTTGTCTTTATGAGGTTAAAATGTGTAACGTCCTAATAGTCCGGAGCCTTACTGCAAACCAATGTTCTTTAGATAAACAAGAAACCCTCGTTGGTTGTTCTATAAAGCTATTTAGGAGCAAAATTGGAGCGCCCCTAAACAGGTATGAAAAAGGTGGTTCTTTTTTTTCTTTTTGTGTAGATATCTAATGGAACGGGGGTTTCAATATAAGCTTCCCTGATGAAAGTTTTGCAATATGTTGCCAATCTCTTAGAACCTTTTCTTGGAGATCACACAACCAGGCACATGAATACAATTCATTCCAAGGTTTGAGGTGGTATGTTTGGCAAAGACTTTGACAGCCAATGAAAATGGAGATGGTAGACTGTTGCCAGATTCTTATCGCCTTGTAAAAGCTTTTGTGATTTGTGTCTTTTGAACAATTTGGCTTTAAGAGAAAATAGTAAGGCAAAGATTAGAACATGGATAAAAGAGGTTAAGCAAGTTAGTTTCTGAAGCAGCCATAGCAGATATGGTGCCACG
Organism: Geotrichum australiense; assembly: GCA_030563945.1. Lineage (NCBI taxonomy): Eukaryota > Fungi > Ascomycota > Dipodascomycetes > Dipodascales > Dipodascaceae > Geotrichum > Geotrichum australiense. The sequence continues at coordinate 39,265 of JAJMKR010000015.1, read as the reverse complement.
CACAGCAGAAGCAAAGACATTATTGTCTAAACAAGAGAACAACTGAATGCCAGTGTATGGAGTAGATGAAGTAGGCCAGGTACTGTATGTATGACCCTCTCTGAATCTAAAGCAACTTGATTTTTTCCAGTTCAACAATAAGCGTTGTTTCTTGTTTTCCTTAATAATTCAGCACCTATACTTGAACCCACCGTTCAAAATATTCAGTTAACGTACTGTAAACAATCCAAAATATTTAAAGTGAGTAAATAAAGTTTTTTTATAGCAATATGAGACTTAATCACTCCTTCCATTGTGATGCGAAAAATAACAGGTTTAGGTTAATAGATTTACCACCTTTGAAAATCTAAAAATAGATTTTGGAAATTGGAAATAAATCCAAAGACTTGTTGATGTTTGATCATTACAAACAGCATTTGCCTCTATGTTCATATAATATTTATGTGAATAGGAATATCTGCTATGATGGGTCTGTAAAGTACTTATCGATATTGCTTGTATGCAATTATTCTTGGATGAGACTTTTTGTGGGCGTGTGTTTAAGCGATGTCTGCTTTTCTGTCAAACATTTTCTCTTTACATTCAAAATGTAATTGCTTTCTTGAAGTATCAAGTAGTGATAGGCATTCTAAATTTGTCTTCAAGCTATAACACATTCAAATTAAGACACTCATTTTGCTACTTTATATACAAGTGGGAACTAATAAAAAAGCATCAAACCATCTGATAAACAAAAGTGTACAGCACCACCAGTTAAAACTAGCACACGAAAGAGTTTCACAAAGATACTAGAGCATTAGCGCTATCTTTTCTTAAATAGCTTCTAATATAATAGTTTTTAGCTCAAAATTGTTTAAAATATTTAGGAAATGCTGTATTATTAACAAATCAAGATACATTGTCTTACTGACTATGGTTTTGAGATAGCCCCTGGATCAACTCGCATCCCTGACGATGCACTGAACTTTTGTTTCCTTTGACCATACTTTGTGTACTTTTTAAAAGACCTCAAATGCTAGTCAATAAATCAATGTCCACAAAAAAGTACACGGTAGTCGTGGTATTGTGCTTGATGCAATTGGTGTATCAAGTAAAGCTGGTATTTGATAGTCGTATCATAATGATCTCAACTATACAGCTAACTACAGCTTCAAGATAAGACAATCTAAGTAGTAACGGTGCTTCTGGTCTGTTGATGCTGTATGAAGAAATAAACGGAACCTCCCCCTTTTTGAATCTTTTCTATGATCACACTCAATATTTAATTGAAAAACGATGAATGCATGTTTAATTTCAGTAAACATATATCGGCTGTAGTTTTTTATGGTTACTTGATTCTTCTATTGCTTTGGGGCGTGCTTCACTTGCTGAATATAAAAAACTTGAAACTGTCTGGGCTATCAAATCTTTGACCCTCTAGCAATAAGATGATGGCTTAAGTGTTCTATAAACATATTTATCTTACTTTCAATCAACAAACATTATACAGGCTACAATCGACTTACCGTTTATTTATTGTTACCAACAATTTAAACATGAATTACCATTTCAAGATTATTGATAATAATCATAACTTTATTGTAAAGTGTCTATTCTAAGCGTTCATTTCTTCACTAGTCTACAAGATCTCATTGATGCCAGTACACTCAATAAATCTTCAAAAGCTTCTATTGAATTACGGCCAAAAACAGGGGGATTAACATTCGTCCCAGTAACACAAGTAGCTTTTACAATACTAAATCATTTCAACATTCTCATTTTAAGTTCATAAGCTCCTCCCCACATTATCTTGCTGATCGAAACGTTGAAGTTAAAAGCACGATGAGAACTCTAATATCTCTTATACTTCACACTGTCCCTTAAATAACATTTTGATGGCATTCTGTGGAGTGAGGTGACGTTTGAAGCAAAAGTGTACCACAAAACTGGTCAAGATTGAGATATTGTCATTCCATGGTTCTATAATACTTTTGGCAAATATATACAGTACAGTATATATATAGAATGCTGTTTGTGAACGTAGCAGGTAAGACATTGTTTAGAGTTTGCACCCAACCACACCGTGCATTAGCAGACTAAGGGCGATCTTCACTGGGAGAATGTAAGTACAACAAAGAATGGCTAAGGAGCTCAAGTTGTACCGATGAACCTTGGGAAGAAACAAACTTATCACTTGATATTTTTTCTTACAAGACAGAACCGTCAAGCGACTGTAAATTTAGTACTCTAAAAGCAGTACTTTCTAGATGTGCTTTATTGTGTTTTTACAAAGAACAAATGTCAGATGTTTGTGAAGAATATAATATACACTTAGATATACTGTTCGAGTGAGAATATATAGATTAGTACACATGGAAGACAAAAAGAAAACTACCATATATTCAAGAGTACCAATGAGTCAAAGACTAGACATTTATTGTGCCATAAGGGCCTTTGATTCAGAGATATATCTGGAATTTAACATGGAGATCTTTTTTAAAATGTGTTTCTTGAATATAGAAAAGGAACGTGTACTGAAGATCTCAACCTAATATATTTTTTTCCATTAAAAAAAATAAATAAAAATGATAGGCTTCCAGTTCATCTTGATACGATCACGGCAATTTGGCAAGATCAACAAAGCAGATAGTATTGAACGAGATTGGTAAGTTAATTGCTGTGAAAGGTTGAGGATGCGGTTTTAGGAATATGGAACTAACAAAGTTGAGTTAAAATATTTTCCTGATTAAGAATTGGGTGTAACTTGGAATTGGTCTGATCTTGGACCGTTTTAGAAACTCAATCAAGTTTACTCTCAGAAGACGTTAGAGTAGAATATAAACTTATATAATGTCAGTGCAAAAGTGGCTGATTGAAAATCCCTAATTTCCTATAAGATTTAATCTGTGTAGTAATAATTTACAAAGACAGAGATTTCTGATCAAATTGGGGCATTTTTAAAGAAAGTATTCCAAGACAAGATGCTTACCGTATGTACAATGGGAATTGCTAGATTACTGGTAAATAGAAACAATATACAATACTATAGCATTATACATTTGTATATCTTTGCGATAACAATCTGAAATAGAAAGCACACAGAGCCATTACAATATTATGTTATGGAATTAATCACAAATTCAGACAAAAATGCTTATCACAAGTTTCCATACCAAATCTTCGTCTTTTTTCTGCTTTAGTCAGGTACCGGCATATAAGTAGGTTATACGCACATGAGCTCCCAACAACTCCTTCCTCATTCCACTTGAACCCCACGTTTTTTTGTTTTTTTTGACACCTGTACTCATATCATCATCATCCCTCTATCAATGCGGATAAAGGAACTGGCACCACAGATGTTTCAAGCGTATAAGTGCACGCACTGGTAGGGAAATAGAAGAAGAAAAACAAAACAGAAAGAAGGAGATCTGGTGGATTATGCACGGCTTTTGTGACTATACATTTCTACTTTGTTCTTTTTTGAATCATTTTGGAACAGAAAATGAGGGGGGGGAGGAGGTTACTACTGTGCAACGGCTTCAAATAAAATTGCCTTCCCTAAAGCCTTCAGTTTCCTTTCATGTGGATCCTTCACTTCAATTCAGCTCGTAGTGACAAGTGACAAGTGACAATTTATTTAAGCCACATAAATACAGGTACACAAGATGGACACATGTGGGTGTCTCGAATAACTGTTTTACTTGCACAAATTGTGTGAATAAAGGCTTTGTTAATTTATATTTATTATTTACCAAATCTGAAGGAATGATATTATCCTTCATTTTTTTGTTTTTTTCTTCAGCGAAAGATACTAAGGAGAGACATGAAATTCCAGGAACAATGACCATAGTTCATATGTTTCTGTTTCTTCCACAATTTGTCAATTACCACGACAGGCAGATCGGAAGTTGGCCATCTATAGGTGACCGTTAATGTACTTGACGTACTCTACAGCTTAAGAGATACGCACTTGCAGTTGGGCGTTAGATACAGTATGTATAGTACTCGGACAAGTCCGTGTTGTGCTAGTAAATGGAATGGCCTCCCTCTGTCATATTACTGTACTGTACTATATACATTTGGAATATTAAGGCTGTTTACCAGCAAAAAGAACCGAACATCGTTTGCTTCTTTCTTCTCAGCACATGAACTGTACCCTTTCCCTCTTACAGTCCAATTTTAGCCAGATATAGGCGTATGGTTCAAAGAAAAATATAAAGACCTCACAGTATGTGCAAACTTGCCGACTACTAGGACAGGTACACGTTCAGTTAACATCGTCATCGTCTTTAAGGTCGGCCATTGTGTTTCTTGTGTTTAAAATCGTGCAGGTATTCTAGTAGGAGAAAGAATTACAGTTCTAGGATGAAAGCATGTTTTGGGAGTTTAACTACGAGTTGTAATATTATTATTGTATTATGGCCATTGTCACAGATGAAAATACACGGATAGAGGCTGAACTCGATCACTAGTTTCAACTGACAAAGGTAAAAGCAAAAATATAGATACTTGTGCACTGACCAGTCTAAAACGTAAATGAATTTTCATCATTGTTTAATGAATTCATCAATATACTCTTACCTCTAAGCGCTTATAACGGTAAAACTGTTACTTTAGCTGTTAATACGCATCTTTAATGGAACAATCCAGCTCTAAACTAATACATTTTGAAGTGGCACTCTTTACTGTAAGTAGCAATGTATTCAGTATTTTGAGAGGATTAGTACTTCTATTCAAATTATATCCAGACAATCAATTACGATAGAACTGTTTGTAACAAAACACAATAAGAATCAAAAATCAATTAAATTTCATAAAGCATCCAAATAACTTGACAATATAATATGTTTGTTAGCCAAAACCGAACCAACAAAATTAGATAGATGTTGGTACAGGTTTGAATTCCAACACCAGTTTCAACAACAAAAAACTCCCTCCAGATGTGCTTTCATTATCACAAAGTTGTGTGTTGGTTTTCATGAAAAGATCCCCTACTTGACTATATCCAGAATATAATATTATAGCAAATTGTCGTGTAAGGATTCAAAATTCCAAATTTCTGACTCGTGAAGCGATATTAACGGATCAGGATACACTTATAGGCGTAAGACTCTATTATAGATTCAAACACCAATGCCAACCCCAAACATCTGTTGATGTACAGTACGATCAAAAAAATTTCAGACTGCAATTTCAATTTGAGAAGTCTTCTTCAACGTAATCCTTTCCTTTATAAAAAAATACGCTGATTAAGAAACCCAAATTCATCTCCTGTTCTGGACATTGATAACGTAGTACAGTTTCCACATTTAGCCTGTTTATCCAAAAAGTACACAAGCTGAAAAGTTTACTGTAATATCATATCCTCTTGAAGACTTGTAAATAGTTCAATCCACCTCGTACAGTACAGTAATTTTGCCAGAATACTGATGCTTGTTTAATTTACGAAACGTCTTTACCAGTGGACCCTAAAACAGAGTACCTGAGAGCTGATATAGGCTGTTGGAGTTTGTGGTATACAAATAGTGGTCAGACCAGATATCAATGAATAAATGTAAACTTTTGAGGTTACACGATACATCTACCACTAGTGGTTAGCATAATTTAGTGGTATATGTCAATGTTGGCTACGCTTGATCAAAAGCGCAATTAAACGTTCAAGAAAGTAAGTTTCTGAGAGACATCAGTTGAGAGCTTGGACGTTTGATGCTACTGCAAACTGGGATAATATTCTGTTGCACAAATACAGCTATGTGGGTTTATTGACATCTGCTATAATATATGATAATGGTTTATTACGTTAATATTCATTTACATTTTCTAGTTACATCTTATTGCCTTTAACACCTCTCAACACCGTTTGACGTCAAACACCTCACTCACACTCCTACCACCCTTCTCCAAATCACAACCCATCATCTCATCCAACTCATAACCCCTTTCTATAACCCTTCCAGCTACAGTACTCACCACCTTTCTACCCTTTCCCTTATCCACACATACACATCTTTATCTCTTTTCTCCCAAAAAAAAAAAAACAAGGTCTAACCTCAAAACATATAGCACAATACGTTGACCTCCCTCCCGGCTAAACTTGATTTAAAAAAACTTAATCCGGACAGGTTTATCAAAATGTTTACAAACAATATACATGCACACACCATTTTTGGAGGGAGTGCGCCAAATGTATATCGTCATTGCTGGGGTAGGGAAGGGTAGGGTCGGCTAGAACGGGGGGTTTATTTTTATTTTTGCGACGGGTTGGTGGACAATGTGCTGGCAGGGTGAGGATGGTTTTTGAAAAGAATGACGGTTGAGGTTTTTAGTACGTTATATTGGATTCCAGATGGCATACCAAGAATGTGCAAGTGTGACCCCTATAACCGATGATGGAAATGGAACAATGTTGTGTCAAGAAAAAAGGTCATCCGCACTGCAGCGCTCTTTCATCTCGCTCAGGTCCATCTCCACGCCTACTTTCCAAACATATGATATGACTTTCCAAACACAATCCAGATACTATATCCCAACTTACATGTAATCCGCAGTACAGTTGTTGGTGGTCAACGACGTACTGTCGTCAAAGTGTTCCAATGATCAAAGACGTGGTGGCTTTTAGGTCATCACAGGTCCCTTCCTCCCTCCCATATTTGTAGACTATTCCTAAACAAGAATAACCGATATTTTTTGCTTCTACAGCGCAGTAGTACGTAACTGCACAGTAGCCTACTATCTATTCCAGTTTCGTTTATTCCATGAAAAAAACTCGTTTTTTGCTGGTTGGTCGTCGGCACTGACTAGTCTATCCCCCACTGAACTGTCCTGACTTATCAAGCGCCACATTCACATGGGGGGAAGCCCCTTCACCTGAATAACGTTAATGATAAAGACAAATAAAATGATATTATATTGATAAAGACTGCAAAAAAATAAATATATAACTTATATACACTAGCTGGATATATATAAGACAAATAATAAATAAAATAACTAGAAAAACTCAAAAAGATATAAAGCAAAGAATAACAAAATAAAAAACGTCAGTTAAAAGACTAAAATGCTCAACAAGCTCTTCAATAGATGATAAAAAGAATAGTAAAACATGTAATAATGAGTCCAAAAAAACAAAAAGAATGAAGAATAATGATGAAAAATAATAATATAAATGCACAAAAAAAAGATTTCACTGTTTCTTTAGAGGAGAAAACACACTGCTCTGGGTTTTAATCGGACTATTAAACAACAAAACCTTTTCAGATTCTGTTATTCTGTAATCAAACATAGGCTGGAACCCAGACAATCTTGGCCAAAACCCTTTCGAAGACGATCCTCCAAGCCCAAAATCGTTAACAGACTCATCTTCGTCAGTAAGGGCTTCATCTACATCTGTCTCATTCGCATCTTTCGAAACAGCCCTCTTCACAACACGTCCAATATCGACTCCAAATACGTCATTAGATCCTTCATCGTAGTCAGGAAAATCGAAAAACGGCCCTCGTTTGGTTGCTGCCGTAGTTGTAAATCCACTTGATCCATCCCCTCGTTTATCAGGGCTGCCATAAAACGCCCGCGACATTGCATCATCATCCACATTGAACTTTTCTGGTGAAAGGTAAGGGAACACATCCTCAAACTCGTTGTACGGTGAGCTAAGTCCCTTGAATGAACATGGCGATAAATGCTTTTGACTGATTTGGGTCTTTTTGGGGGTAACTGTGTTTGCAGTTTTACCAAACATCAACCCTGTGCCAATCGTTTTATGCGCTGGTGACACAATCGTATTAGTGTTGTATACTACTTGAGTAGTAGTGGTAGAGCCTTCATCTGTATACACGGGGATCCAAGATGAAGAAGGTGCATTCAAATGAGGAATAGATCCAAAATTTTGCTGTAGCTTTCTTTTTTTACCATATTCTAGTAAATCACTTGAACTGTCATCTAGGCTCCTTTTTCTTGTCGGTGAATTGGTTTCTAAGTTAGCTTCAGATTTCGATCGTTTTGGTGGAGTACAGAAGGGCTGGTTATAGTAATGTTGATGCACTTGCTCGTTTTGGTTGAGGTTGATGCCATAAGTTACACTAGTACCTTGTAAAGTTGATATTGAGTTTTCAAAGCTGTGTTGTTTCATGGCATTTGCCTTGGATGATGATTGATTGGATTTCTTGTCAGAATCGTCGGATGAGAAAGTGGTTGTCGATATCGTCGGGTATCCAGAAGACCTTTTATTAGCCTTTCCTTTCAAAAACTGAGCACCAAACTCAGGTTCGACTAGCCAGTAGTTTCCTTTCCCTGGATCGCCTTTTGGTCTTTCTTGCTTTTTGAATGCTTTATTTAAACTCAAGTTGTGGCGAATGGAATTCTGCCAGCCGCTTTTGCTATTCCTGTACCAGGAAAACGTATCGTTAATCCATTTGTAAATCTGTGAGAGGGTAAGCTTTTTGTCTTTGGATCTTAGAATAGCCATTCCAATGAGAAAGGCATATGAATAAGGAGGTTTTGTTCCGTCGTCGACAATTATGGGTATATGGTTTTCGCTATCTGAGTTTTCTTGATGGTCGGGTTGATTCGAGGTCGTTTGTGAAGTGTCGTTTGAAATATTTTTCTGGTTGTCATTTGTAGTTTGCGTAAATGAAGATGAAGACGACAGGTTGCTGAAACTACTGTCCGCGACTGGAGAGCTATTGGCAGGCGACATTAAGCGAGGGAAGCTTGCAAAATTTTCCTTATCATCGTCTGTAATTTTGTAAGGCGTGTTGAATGACCCATTTGCGACTGCAACTGCAGCAGCGGCAGCAGCAGCAACGCTACTAGAGCGTGACGATAGTGGCGACGAATCATGGTGTGTAATATTTGACGATGGCTTTGAGGAAATGTTCATTGAGTTAGGGGTAATTAAAGCGGGTTTCATTTTGAGAACAGTTGTCGTTGTTGTTGTGGTAGTAGTATTTGCTGTATTTGCGGTAGACGATTTGAGTTTTTGGTCTGGTGGGGTCAATTTCAGCGAAGTTGAAGGGGGAGGTGGTAAATGCACAGAATTCAGAGACTTGAGTATGTTCGACGAACTTGATGGTGATGACGATGCAGGAATTTTATGAGATTTATGGCTCATTTGTGGGCTGATGAAGGAAGGTTCAACAAGAATGAATGAGAAAAATGCTTAGATGAGGATATGAAGTGAGCCCTGGGATGTGTAATGAGGAGGAAAAGAACAGAAAGCAAAAGATGGGAAATGTTGAAGCAATAAAGGAAAAGAAAGAAAAAAAAATTGGTTGAAGAAGAAGAAGTAGAAAAGAATAAGAGAAAAAGAGGAAGAAGAAGAAGAGAAAAAAAATAAAAAAAATAAAAAACGATCTGTAAATAGAAAAAGTAGAAAAAAAATAAAAATAAATGTGAGTTTATATGGGTATTATGGGAGTAGTAAAACAGAAAAGAAAAAAGAAAATTTTATTATAACATGGAATGTGCCAAAAGCGACACAAAGAAAAAATGTGCCAAAAACTTTTTTTTTTTATTTCTTTTTGTCTTTACTCAATGGAACAATCAAAATCTACAGAAATCAAATCGTCCATGAATGGTAGTTTCTATACAAATCTATATACCACAAAGAAAGCACTAAAAAGGGCAAAGGACACATTCTCACGTCGAGTTAGTTAGTTAGTCAATCCTCTACCAAATACCGCGAATCCAGCGCTAGTACCAGGTATACTACGTTATTATGTGAGAAAAATAGTGCATACGGTGAAGATGAAGAAATCAACGTCAAGTGAATTAAATGTTAACTTTAATTCCCAGGCCCCATCCCATCCCATCCCAGTCACGAACGCGTATTTTTGGTGTTCCAGCTGTTGGCTTGATAACAAATAGTTTACGTTATTCAGTCTGCTACATAACATAAACTTTTATTACTGGACAGATTATCTGCTAAGGAAAACCTAGATATGATATCTAACTCCATCTTCGCTCGACGAAATAGCAGCAAAAGAAATAGTCTATCAGCCAACAGGTAGAAAAATAGCAAAGAAAAAAAACTTCACCTGCGTTTGTCACCTTCGTAAAAGTATTGCAAACCAGGTAATTCCTCTGTTCCTATCGCATATTCTTTTCGTCTGCCCAACTTACAACTGGCGCGCGCCGATATAGAGCCAAACTGTATCAACAACAATAAAAACAAAGACCTATCTGATTCCCACCAACTCATCGACAAAACAAAAAATGGAATCTTTCTCAAGAATGAGTTCATCAACACTAATCTCCAACATCAACACAATCTACCCAGGCTGCGTTGTCTATCTCACGACCAAAAATCGCTACCAACTCATTGTCCCTGACAGAGACCTGATTGTCCAATACCATCTGCCCTCAGACTACCCGGAATCCGCCCCCATCATAGACGAGGTCGATACAGGAACGCACCTGGAAACCTTCGACAAAGACAAAGCTGCCGCCGTACTCGACTCGGTGTACATGCTCAATGACCTAGAAACTGAGAGCTGGCTCATGGATTTCATCAGCGCATTGCGTGACATCTATGACGACAACGCGGTCGAGTACGACGAGGACATGAATGTCCCGAAACCAGAACACCTCGTCACCTCTGAAGACCTTGCCGAATCAGTTCGGGAGAATTGGGTTGTAAGTCGGCCTTTGAACGATAAAAAGTCTACGTTCATCGGCCTGGCCAAACATGTAAGCACCTACGAAACGTACTTGAAAGATTTGGAACTGCTTAAACAAGATCCTCAGATCAAGTTGGCTGATCATGTTGCTTGTGCATACAGGATTGTCCAAGAAGATGGATCGATCCTGGAAGGTTTTGAAAACGACGGAGAAATAGCTGCAGGTGCTAGAATGCTCCATTGGCTTGTCGTAAGTATACGCCTACATACGCTCTCTCTCTTTTTCTTAATATTTTTTTTTTCTTTCTGCATAGTAAAAGAAGGAGTGTCACTATTATTTTTTTGTGGCTACAGAACTACATTAACAAAATGGGGAATACATAGGATTGTGAGGCTCAAAATGTTGCATTGGTTGTTTCTAGATGGTGGGGAGGGATACTCTTGGGTCCAATAAGGTATGTTACTTAAAGGCTAATTCCCAATTCAATCGTCATTTTCAATTCACATGCCACATTGTTCCGGTTTGTTTTCTACACAAGGTATATATTCGCTAACTATTGCGTGACAATGAAATTATAGGTTTGAGCATATCAAGCAAGTGAGCATGGAGGTTGTATCCAAGTGCTTGCAAGGCTAACTCAAGTACTGCACACACAAACACACACACATGTATGTGCTGAAGCCCCCTAAACAAACGCTCGATGCATTCGGTAGTTCCTTGACAACCCCGAATTCACCATTCCCCTGATGTTGTATAAATACTGATAGATGCAATCAGCAATGAATACGACAATAATATATATAGAATGTGCCACATGATAGCATATAGATTTCGACCAATGTGACATCACCGAATGGTGGTACGGGTCATATAGATCATCATGGCTTGCTGAGTTTCTTATGTTTCCGCAGAACTTCAAAGCTTGGTTTAGACTTTTTTGATAGTGGAGGTTCATCATTTGTTTGTTCTTCTTCTTGTTCCTCATCTCCATTTTCTTTGTTCTCACTTGTAGATACCTGCTTTCGTTTCCGACTTGACGTTGGCTCAGATACCTCTTCACCTCTAGAGTCGCTTTCACTTTCGCTTTCACTTTCACTCTCGTTGACTTTTAGTTCCTGTTGCGGTGTTTGCTCCCTGGAGTCAATGTTGCTATCACTTTTATCATCGTCGTCATCGCTGCTGCTTTCTTCCTTCTCTGTCTCCTAGTGATTGAACAAAAACAAAAGAGTTAGTTGGCTGGTTCATTGCCGAGAAACACGCCAAAAGCAATAATCTACGGGGTGTGACACTTACTGGTTTCCGGAAATTGCCAAACGTTTTTCTGCTATGTGTCTCATCGTCGCCAAACATTTCGCCGAACCCAACTGTTGTATTTGACGTAACTTGCCGCGACATATCATCCACCTCTCCAAACTTGTCTTTCTTCTGTAAGCTCCAATGGCTTTCGTCCACAACACGTTTCTTCACCTGTTCCTTTTCCTGTATTTCTGCTTCAATTTCACTTTTTTTCATAAACTAATTGAACCCCGGGATTATGTTAGTGCTGTTGGATTTTTGTTGACAAATGGAAATAAAAGGATTATACATACTTTCATGGCAAGCAGGCCTCGAGATAGAGACTTTTTTGTTGAAGGCACAATGTTCATTTTCTTGGGCGGCATTTTTATTGGCTTCTTCTATGCAATTTTCGTGAGTTATTCTGTTTGTGTTGGTGTGTCGAGTGTTTTATAGACGAATCAATGGAATCACAGACATTAATGGTTGTAACAAACGCACTTCACAAGGCCGGTTGGGAGGTTTTCCCAAAATTTTTCTTGAGGCTGACGCGAAAATAGTACGGTATCAGCTTTTTTTTAGCATAGCAACGTGAAATTTTCAGGAACCCATTTCACATGTCGTAAAGTTTAAACTTGTAAGTTTATCTGTATAGAGTCCGACCGACGCGTAATGAACTCTGCCCAGTGACACGACAGTAGAAAAATAAACTTTCCCGATGAACCAGATTGGCGCGACCTACCTGTGAAACAACAACGCATCATAGAATGGAACCAGATCAGACAAAAGGTAAACGGGCACACTTCCTATAGTACACCAACGTATCAAGCTTATACGTTTGTATAAAACATATCCATAGCTACTAACTTCATCGACTTAGCCGAATGTGCGAGTCTTTTTGTACATCTCTCTTTCTCTAGTAAATACAAGATAGTATTTCAAACAACTTAGTTGAGCGAGACGGGCGGTTGTTGATTGCTGCGCTATACACTGGGACAGATTTAGCGTTGACCAGAAGACAACTCCAGATACGGAAGAACCAGATGAAGATTTTTCTTTTATGAGAAAGAAAAAAAAAGTCTTTGTTGCTTTGTTTAGTTGATCAATTTGGGGAAAGACGGAAGATAGAACAAGTGCAAAAGGTCAGTAGCAGGGCGATAGGCTATTGAGAACAAAGTTACACAAAGATCTTGGTGTGCTAAGTTCAATTGAAAAGTGACCGAATCTTGTGACAGGTACCTTTTGTGTGGTACTTACTATTGACACATGGTTATTGGCGCGCGGGCGCGCGCGGGACGAAATGAGTTAAAGAGCTGGGTGAGCCATAGACCGATGGATCAAAAGGCGTAATGTGAATAGTTTAGGGAAGGAGCTTTGGAACAAAAAAAACGACTAGAATAGTTCAATTGCATGTAGACTTGGTGGGTATCTGGCCAAGTAAACTTTGATCTGGAACAAGCTAAGACACGTTAAGAAACGAAAGAGAACAAAATCGGTCATTCGAAATATTTTAAGTAAAGATGATTTGTTGTTCCAGCGAAACGAACGAAATCTATTGCATGAAGGCTTTTAAGGTGCTAGTGATGATGCTCTTAGTTCTGGCCATTTATGACAGATTTGTCTGGTGCCTTACGCCGTTTACAAAGGTGCTTGACGAAAAGAGCATACTAAGGAGTTTTCAAGAGACGAGAAACTTTGGTTACTATTCAGGGCGACTGAGCGACGGATATAAAGCAAACCGTTGAAGTCATTGGACATCAATAATAGAGACGAATGGCAGATATTACAATTTTCGTTTACGACTATAAGTACATAATTTTATCACTGATGATATCAGCATGACATTCACAAGATTGGTCCCACTTGAACACTTTAGCGGACTGCGAAGATTTCCATCCACGAATATAGTATTTATAAAAGTATCGACAAATTCCCGAGAACATTTTGGTAGAATTCTAGTTCATGTAGCACATATTATGAGACAATTCCATTTTAATGTATCTTTGGTATTAAATATTATAGCTCTAGAATATAGACTCTATTTTTTTTCAAATACTTTTTTACAAAATTTAACAAGTCTAGAAGATGATTGAATCATTAGCTTACACTAGTAGTTATTTGTTTGCTTGCTTTTTTTCTGCCGTTGCTGACGATCAGGCGTTAAGGCCCAGTACAGGCAGCGAGCGCATTAATACTGAAGGTCACCGACTTGGAGAGAAGCACAATTACAAACCATTCATGAGAAACCACACATGTCGAGAAAAAAGAAAAAGATGGGTTAGTATCAAATCTAGTACAAGAAAGCCACTCATGTACATGTAGCACAGCTCATATACATTACTACTTGAGCCAAATATGTTTACTACTCGTCAACCTAGAGATCTTTCAACAGTAACTAAAAGGTTTGCAATTGAATAAACTGAGTCGCATCGAAAGTAAGGCGCCCTTTAAGCTCAGAGTACCTATAACTGGATACGTATTACGTATATATATACCCAGATGCTAAAATAGTTTTTTATTGACTTTTTTGATTTTGTGGGATTAACATAGATACGATAAATATGCTGTTCTGCCTTAAGAAATTCCGAACTCCATAGATTATGGCTCATGAAAGCCAGTAGGAAATATTTGATGTGTGTTACGTGGCGATCACATTAGTGATCTTACCATTCTTGGTGATGAGTTGTGCGTACCATACAATTAAATCACTAGAAACCCAACTACTTCGGTATGACTAGGCAATGAGAAGCAACAGAATGTCAAATACTTTTCTCGATTCTTTCTTGTCTTCAAAGAGAATTAATGTGAATGCTATAGATAGTAGCGGAATATTCAAACACCGTAACTTTGTTACTTTATTAGCTTACATTCCGAGCTTAACTTATTATAGGGATTTCAAGACCAAGCTTGTAAAACTATTCACAGAGAGAATACGCATTTGTCATTGACACTGACTGGGTAGACTTACGAAAGATTTCTTTACAACAGTTTGTGAGAAAAAACTTCTTGTTAATTGTTAACTTCGATCTATGGGTATCTGATACAGGTGTTTCTTTGGCTTCACGGAAAGTAAAATAATTAAGATCTGGCTGAATCTCGTACTTTAAAGAATGGGCTCCAGATGGGCTAGTAGCTTTTTGTATCTTTTTTATCTCTCTCCAGAAAGAAAAAAAAAAAAAAAAAAAAAAAAAAACAGAACAGGTCTACGAAAACACAGTAGCATACTGATCTAGTTTGAGTAGTCAATTCTAGTATCTTTTCAATCTTCGTAACACTTAGCACAAAGCTACGAAAGCACAGCTTTGTACTTGGTGCTCAAGGCCATCTTAGATTTTCGAGCTTGTCTTTTTCGCTTTCAAATCAAAAGAATGTAGCTTTGTAACTTGTATTGCAGAGATCATGGTAAATTAGTTACGATACAATATAAACTCACGTATATACGTACTAGACTGTGGAACATGCCAGGCTAATAATCGAGAGAAATGCGATCCTTTCTGTATCGACTAGTTTACCTTTTTTTTCTTGTGGACCAGCGCTCTGTTTTTGAGAGTTGGTTCGATGTTACCGAGCAAGTTCGAATGATTCTACCGAGGATGTTGAAAGGCCTTTACCGTACAGCACAGGACCATACTTGCAAATGTTCTAAACTTTACAGTCTTGTGTGTGCACCAAAGTTGGATTGGCAAAGCTCCGTGCCTGAACCCCCGACATTGAAACTTGGAAAAGTCAGGTTTTTTGCCAAACCCAACAAGCTATAACTTCACGACAATCAGGATCTTAAGATTGTCATAATAACCGCACGAAAGACGATTCTGCCCCCGCAAATGGACTAGCATGCAACTTTTTAAGTTCCGGAGTTAATAATTTGGGAGATCAATCCTGTTAACGCCAGCAATTTTGTACTGGAAACCATTGTGAACTGCAACTGGCTAATCTAAAAAATTGTTGTAAGCGTAAAACTTGGTTGGTAGCAGTGACAGTGACATAGACACTAGCAGGCACTAACCGTAGCAACCAACCGCTCTCGACCTGGTAAAGTTGAGTTTTTCACCCATCATCCGCGACCAAATAGAAAGAAAAAGCCAAAGATCGAGAATTTCCTGCATCAAAGTCAAGGAGATCGAAAAAATAATGTGCTACCCGACATTATGACTCTGTCGTCTGTGTATCCATCCATACACTCTGGCTATTGATTCAGCTTGATCCATGATCCAATCCAATCCAATCCAATTTCAGATTGTACTAAACTATACTAAACTAAACACTTTGCGATGAAATGTTTGTTGTTGCCCTACTGGTTGACATTGATTGACTGCAATCCAGCTAGCTCTAGCTAAGCCCAGACCCTAAAAAGTAGTGCGTGTCCACCTGGGATCTACCTGAGATCGCACTTTTCGTTCCCGAATTCCAAATTTTTCTTTTTGCCGCCAAATTCTGTTCCTATGTCAACCACCACAATACGTGACAAATAATATATATGCATAATTACATTACGCTCACCTACGTAGTAGGCTAGTAGCTCACATAGACTGAATATATTACATGTATATATGGCATAACGTAGCATATCCCCAACATTGTGTGAACAAAAGCGTCAGTCAACCTACTCCGAGTACTACTACTATTGCTGTTTGGAACTAGATTGATCATATAAAGCCGTATGTGGAGTAAAGGTACAGCAAAAATCCAAAGTGACAAAGGGCCAGGACTCAACAGGAGCCCAGTAGAAATAGCGGATTCAGTTAGTTTCCTAATTCCTAAGGTGGCCGGCCTTTGATTTACCAAATAAAATGGAAATAATAATAAATAAGCTAAAAAAAGGGCCAGTTACTAATGTATAATTGATCGGCTCTTTTTTTGTTCCTTCTGGGCCATATAAAGTGCATTAGCCAACTCACCAAAACTGCTAACCGCATTTGACATTGCAATCATGTTCAATAGGTTTAGAAACTTTAGATTACCTGACTTGTTTGCTGTATTAATCAATAGTTTATTGATTATTCTGACTTGATTATCAATTGTTGATTAGAGACCAATGCGATTAACCATCTACTGGCAGCTGATTGCAATCAATTTTGTTTATCCCCAAACAATTTCCTGTTGGTTAGACTCAAAAACTCACATAATATGTTGACAATGTCATAGAATACATAGCCAATAAACAGAGTATGAAAAAACTGTATTCTGACTGTGTATAAGTGCACAGGAATATGTTTAAATTTATCTTCAAAAGCTCGAATGTTTATACGAGCAATTGTGTAAATGGGTTTAGCAGGTGTTGTTTTGAATGCTACAAGATATATTTCAAAGCATCATTCATCAACATGTATACACCAGAACACTCAGGGTATCAAACAGTAGGTACCGATAGTGATTTGTTGCAAAGGAGACTAAGAAGACTTAGCACGTACTGTACACACATCGAGAGTGATCAATTCATCGCAACGAGTGATATACTATGACCTCAACGGTGGATCTGAAGATTCACAAACGGGAACCTGTCACCAAAATAAGATCGAGTATATACGAAAATCTGTGGATAAAAAATGAAAGAAAGTCTCCCGACTAAACCTTTTTCCTTTTGATCAAGCATGTGAGCTGTGCTAGCTCAGGTGTGTACCGTATGTGAGTGGAATCAATGCGCGTCAAGTATTGTATCGAAATTATTCTGGTGAGAGCGGAACAAACAATACCTCCGCCTGTGTGTGTATGTGTTTGTTTCTTCCGTATCTCAGTTTGTGAAAGTGTAATACTTGGACGTTACAGTGCAACTCGCTTATTCTCTTTTTATAAGTAGATATGCACCCTTATGTATACATGTGCTACAGTGGCTAATTCACATTATGAAACGAAGTGATGCTGCTGGCTTGACGCTTATTATACCAAAACTGTTTGACAGTACTAGTTAAGAAAAGTATAAGCAGAATAGAATTTGGTTCACCAACTGAATTGTCTCTAGCCAATAGGAAACAAGTTCATTGAAATCATTAACAGATTTGTAGACTCTTGTAAACATTAAAACAACATTGTATTATAGAGGTTTAAATATATATATATATACTGAAAAGTTTAAAGATCTTCCAGAAAAAACACAAAACCTGTTTAGTTTACCTTTTTTCAGATCAACCATGTTTTACAGAAAATTGAGGCCGTAAAGTAGAAAGTATCTCTTAATAATTTGTTCCCCGAAATACTGTACAAGCTACATACACACTTCAGTCATTTACATCAAGTAGACTACGAAAAGAATTAATATCTTTGCAGAAAGCTGATAAGTATCTCCAATAAATGAAAAGTGATGGCACCATATGCACTCAAAAACAGGACCTGTTTAAGGATGAATGAACCCATGAAGAACAATATATTCTCGTCCTCGATATTTTTACTCATTTCGAACGAGCACATATATATGTATACCATTCTGGAAAAAACTGGCCAATGGTCTTTCTCAAGTATTTATCAGCTATACCCTTTGTGGATATACTGATAAAAAAATGTCACAAAATATTATTATAATCGTGCTGGCATATCGTTTCGAAAGCAGTAAAAGCCAGATCCCATGGGTTTGCACAAAAGACTATGGGTGATGCTTTGATGAGAGGATATAGCTGTGTTATCAATAATCTCATTAACACTGGCACCTTCAAAAAATTCAACAATATATATTAGTGCTTCCTGGTCAAAAGGTACGCACCACCTCCAAAGTTACAACAAGGGTCCTTCCTCTATCAAGTTTTTTAAGAGATGTCACTTTGTTTTGTACTACTCTCATTGCTAATTATTCTATATTTGGATGATACTATAAAGTATTTTACAGTTAGAAACAAAGTGTGCTTTCACATACAAAATAAAGAGAAAAAGTATCGATGAGCAGCACTATTATTTATTCATCGTTAAGCAATAAGGTATGGTAAATTGATTATAACAGTTATTTAACTTACACAGCAATAAATGTCACACTAGTTATTCTGTGTATTGTGGAGCATAATCATCATCATTTTCATAAATTAATTAGATGAGTTTTTCAGCCAGCTTTCCTATTTGATTTCTCCGTCTTTCCTATAGGGATTCATCTGAATACTCGCTGTCAGAAGAAAAGTCGTCCCAATCTTCAAATTCATATTGAATTATGTTTTCAATAATAGTAAATTCGCGAAACTCAAACTCGGAAAAATGTTCCATATTTTCATATACCATCAACGCTGAGTCATTTTCAGAAGCTTCATTGTCAGCCGATGATTGATCTGATGAATGACCTTTGCGTGATTCTTTTGGGAACTTTTCAAAAACAATATTCAAATTGGACGGAAGATCTAAAATCTTATCACCAACTTCCTTCCTTGGCCCTTGAATATCAACTATCCACACATCTGTCGTGCCATAACACTTGGGTACTTTGTGAAACCTTTTAGAAATAATTTCAGTCATTTCGTCGCCGTGCGCTGATGAAATAGAATAATCATAAACTAGTAAACATGTAATTTTGACCGTTTGTAAAGTTCTGTGTTTTATCAACCAGCTGAAATTAACATCACAATTATTTGGCATTAATAGCTCAAATGTGCGTACCTTTGGCGAGCTGTTGAATATATCCAACGCATGCAAGTTTTCTATGCCCCCTTTCACACTCAAAAACTCCAGTTTTTCTAAAGTTGTGCAATAGTTTCTTGGAGGTGGATGAGTCAAGCACAAATGTTTTAGAGTATTTTTGCTAGCAAGAAGGATTTTTAGAAGGATGCAAAATGAGATGAATTATCTCTGGAGTAAACATCTAAACGTTTCAAATTAGTGAAAGGAAATTCAAGAGTTTTCAGCACCTCCAAGCTGACGGGCCCCAATCGTCTCAAAGTTAGAGTTAATTCAGTAATAATATCAAAGTTGACCATTTGTGTCAACCAAGCCGTTTCTTTAAAGTATCCAATAATCATAGTATCTGTAACATCTAGTTTGTGTACAGTTTTTGGTAATGACCATTTGGGCAATGGGTCTATAGCTTTTTCATAATAGTCATTGTCGATACGAATTGAAATACAATCTGAAAGAAAAATATTCATGGATATATCGCTCAATTTTGGAAATGCATCTAGCTGGCTGAGTATATCTGTGATTGGAACCATATCAACGTCAGCACCAAACTTTTGAGCCAAGGTATAAAAGTCATCCTGAATGTTTGATAGATCTAGTCTAGTACATCTATAGCTGAACTTTTCAAGATTCACGCAACCCAATAAATATTCCAAATCGGATGGGAAAAAAAGTGACACGCACTCCGAAAATATGCTTACTGATACCAATCGCTTTTGTAGACCTGGGAAAACTGATAAAAAGCGTGTGAAAATTTTCTTTTGATACTGGCGAGCTTCCTGATAGTATATCTTAACATTATCAGCTTGTTCTGAATCTAAAAACTCATTCCAGATCCTGATTGATTTCCTTCCCAAATATATATCCTGATGTTTTGTTGTTCTGAACTCCATTCCTATATCCCTTAGTGACTTCATTTGTTTGAAAGGCCAATGCGAGTCGAGGTAAAGGTAAGTAATACACAATTTTGTGACATATTGTAATGGCGTCGACTGTCCTTCTTGGAAATTCAGTTGGGAATAGAGCTGAACTGGGCGTTGACGGTCAAATGGAAGTCCCCATAGTCTGAGTCCGGTATTTAGGCCTTTGGCGTTCACTGCAACTACTGTCGAAGCATAAAACGTAGCAAAACGACATCTTTCAGTTTTTTCGACACCAAGCCTAGGGCTGGTAGCTCAGAACAGACGAACAGACACAAACTTTGGGCCGGAAGCTGTAAACATCGTACGAATCCGGAGTACTGGGTTTGCGTACATCTAATATACAATAATAGGCAATTAAATTGAGAACTTCGGAAGGAAGGCTGTCCATTGAAAACTTTTGGAGATAAAGTGTTGCCAATGGGTAAAGGTCAATTTGGTTTTGACTTTTTTTTTTTTTTTTTTTTTTTTTTTTTTTTTTTTTTTTTTTTTTTTTTTTTTTTTTTTTTTTTTTTTTTTTTTTTTTTTTTTTTTTTTTTTTTTTTTTTTTTTTTTTTTTTTTTTTTTTTTTTTTTTTTTTTTTTTTTTTAAAATAAAACATCTGCACTTTTTATTAGATACATAATTACAGCAAAAATTCACTTATAATCAAATACCAACAAACAACTAACAAAAATTTCCATATAATAACATCGGCGCTATTGGAGATTTTATCTCTTCCCAGCTAAAACTATCAAACTCAAAGGTGTAAGGGTAAAGGGTGTGAGGACGCTTAGTACAACGATGAGGTAGCTCTAATAAACTCCCCTACTGCTTTCAGGCCTGGCCTGGTTCCCAGCAGGACAACCGGATCCAGGACTGAGGATATAGACTCCAGAATGTGTCTATAAGGCTCGGAAATAGAACATGAAAGTAATACATGTCTGGCATCATCTTTTTATTGCAATCCGCATTTGCATGCATAGGTATCTTTCCTTACTTTCATCCTTTCAAGATATGCTCCAAATTTTCCATGGTCAGTCCTCAGTTGTACAACTCTGCTCAGGGTCTCTCTATCAAGCGCTTTTAAGTGATCACGTAGCATGGATTTCTTGACTCTTCTCGATGGATTGTCGTCATTATTGCTTACCAGTTTGTACCACTCAGCTCTGTTCGAAGTCAAGAATTCCCTGTATCGCGCTTTCCAATTAGTATCAAGGGTTTCAGGGGCTTTCTTTTTTACTCTCGCGTACTCAGCTTCCGCCCCTCGGTCAATTTCATCCACCACGTCTTCTTCTCCTTGTTTCCACCGCCTTTTGATCCTCTACCTTCTTTTCCGTGTCAATTCCCAACCATCAAGCTCCTTGAACTCATCTCTTATATTGTCAAATACTGTGACTCCTGCAATCTTGTAGCTTCCTCCTCTGAGACCGGTCACAGTCGTATATTTTTCTTCTTTGTTCATTAGTCGCTGATATGTAGGGTTTTCCGCATCCGTGTTGTAGGCTATTCTGTTCAATCTTGCTGAAACGAGGTACTCATATCGTAGTGAAACAGGCGGTATACACGCTTCTTTTTCCAGCACAGCAGTCGGAGTACCAACATAAGCACCTAGCAGCCTTCTCAGTCCAAGATTTTGAACTCTCTTCATTTTGCTTTCTTGCTCCACGCTTCCTCTCCACCAAACTTCACATCCGTACTCCATAACCGATCTCTGTGCCGGTAGATGGAAAACGCTGCAATACGGCGCTACAAATGTTCTTATGATTACGTAATAATTTACGCGCAGTTGAAATGATTGGGATCACCAATAATGATTTTATAATACAATACTCCCATTTCCCAATAGTAACTACAATCATGTCTGGCCCATCACGTCGAACTCGCAGAACGCGCGCTACCACCCGCGAAATAAAATTTGAATTCCCGTCCGATTTCGGCTCTGACATTGACTTAGATTTTGAAGGAGACGCAAGTGATGATGCTAGCTTTTACAGCGAAAATTCCCGGTCTGGATCTCAAGAGAATGTTCCCGACGATCCATACGAATCCGACGAGGAATTGAGCGCGACTGCTGCCGCGAATATGCTTGACACAATGCCTTATGACAACGATGTTCCTGGGTTTTATTCAGACAACGAGAACATGCAAGATGCAGAGCGTGTTCGTGCACTTTTCAGTAGTGACGATGAAGGTCCTGTTGACGGTGAATCAACGTTTCTGAAAGAAGATAAAGCAACACAAGAGCACTCCAAAAGAGCTCAAATGAAACAGTTCAAGATGGAAGACGAGGCAAAACTGTATTATGGTATGGCAACAAAAGAGTACGAACAGGGCAATTATTCAGATGCAATTGCGTTGTTAGAGGAAACAATTGTCAGAGATCCAAATTCAAAACTACCGTATATGCTCCTGGACGCTATCTATTTTGATATCGGAGATCACGAAAAATCACTCAATGCCAAAATAGCAGCAGCTTTGTTAGATAGAAATGCTAACGATTGGCTGGATATCGCCAGACTATATTTGGAAGATGAAAAGTTTGATCAAGCCATTGCATGTTACAAGAAAGCCATAGATATTGAGAGTGGAGATACGGCCATGATGAATGAGCTAGTTGATTTATACATGAGACTTGAAAAACTCCCGGAAGCCACAAATTTAATGAGAAGAATGCATGAGATTGAACCGAATAACGAAGAATTTACGACAGGGCTGGCAAGATTATATGTTGCACGCTCTCTGATACAGGACGCTGTAAACTTGTTTGAGCACATACTAGAACAAAACCGAGAAAGTTCCTATCTTTCAGAAGGAGTACAACCTTTCGGTTGGTCAGAGCTAAATTTCCTATCAGAGTTGTACTATACACAAAAGGCATATTCACGAAATATCAAAACATTGAAATCGGTATCGCGATGGCTACTAGATAGAGGTGATGAGACATGGTGGGATGAGCGGAAAGATGATGCTGAATTTGATAGTAGAAGGCTAACTCTGAAACGAGCGGATATATCTAAATCATCAAAAGATGCAGAAAAATATGATATACCTGTGGATATCAGAGTAAAACTGCTGTTATCAAGATTGCAATTAGGGCACTTGGAAGAAGCAAAAGTTCACACTAAGATTCTCATGTCAATGGACCCTTCCGTTTATGTGGACCTTTTTTGGGAGGTTGGAATGGCTTACCTGAACAAGGATATCTACGACATGGCATTGGAACTTTTCCAAAAACTTTTGGATTTAAACGAACCGGCAACCTCGGAATTTTACCTTGCAATTGGAAAATGCGAAGCTGGACTGAGACACTGGAACGAAGCTGCTGATTACTACCGTTTTGTTTTGGAAACTTCTCCACGGAACGTAGATGCTCTGATCGGTTTGGCAGAAACTTGTTTTGCTTTAAATAAAGATGAGGAGGCTACTCAGCTAATCACCGAAGTGCAGGCTATTCGTAGAGAACTTGGATCAAAAGTCTCCTACAATATGGAACATTTTGCAGGGAAGCAAAAGCAATACATGACACCCTTGGAAAAGATGGTAGCTGAGCAAGAAGCGTGTAATGTTACACGTGAAAATTTCAAGAACCTAAACAGGTACTGGAGCCAACTAAAGGAAAATCCAAACAATTTAATTGCTATCTCAGAATGGTGCCAGATAGCCAATAATTTGATAAATATGTTTTTGTCCGTGAAAAGGTTTTATGGGGCCAAAGTTACGAGAATTCAAGTGGGTGAAGGTTGGTCCAAAATGGATATAGACGCAAAATTGGAGGCTATGGCCCTGAATTTGTCTACAAATTTTGAAAGTATGTCTAAGGCTTTTGACTGTTTTTTTTAGCTTATCAAATACTAACAATAGTTTTTTTAGATGAGTTGGAAGCCAAAGATGGAAAAATTAAAACTAGATCAAGAGGCCGACCGAGAACTAAGTCGAAATCTAAAGATCAAGATCAGAACAAACATGACACCAAAATCAAAATCGAGGAGGGCGAAAATGAGCAAGATGAATCGAGCCTGATAACGAACGATGATGAAAATGAAGTACAAAACGACGATGAAAATGGCGGGGAGAAAGACAAAGAAAAGGAAAAGTTAGATGAGATCAATTTATTTAGAGGTCTGCCAATGGAAACCTGGTTTGAAATATTCATGAACGTAAGTACTCACCCCTTTTCCTGTTTGAGGTATTTTATATATGTGCTTCTTCAGTGATAAAGAAGACATTTTTGGATTAGAGCTAACAAAATTTACAGTATAGTTTGCTTTTGGCAACTTATGATAAACCTGAAAGTGCATATCGTATTCTTGCTGCAGTGAAATCTGTACAGCTTTTCAAGAAGCCAAGACTACAAGAAATATACAAACTGGTACATTTGTCTTGCTCGTATCTAGCGCACGACCCTGCCACGTCAATTGAGCTGTCGCGTCCCCTGATGCTGACTCATATTGGCGTTAATGATGTGTACAGGTTACACATGAGCGTACTATCTTCTTCACAGGCTTCTATGGAGGTTTTTAGATCTGGTGCTGCGCAAAAGTTCGTGAAGAGATCCATTAAACATTATGATGACCAGCCGGGGAATGAATCACCTAGTGCAGTTCTTTTGGCGCTGTATGGGTTCATGCTTGTATGCTCGAGAAGTTATATTCCTGCACTTAGTTATTTTCTACGAGCTTACAAAATTGCACCAAAAGATCCAATGATTGTTCTAAGTATGGGGATTGCTAATATACTTAGATCAACAGCTAGACAGACACTGAACAGACACGCACAAATCCTGCAAGGATTTAGTTACCTTTTGGAATACCGTGACCTACGGGTTGAAGATTCGGCAGTGATTACGAGGTTACTGCAGTATCAATCAGAAGACGAGCTGATGGAAGGAACCGAGGAATACATAATTGCAAATACTCACTGGGAAGTACAAGAGGTGCATTATAACCTGGGACGGGCGTTTCACAGCCTTGCTCTGTTCAGTTTGGCTGAGTACCATTATATGAAGGTGATTGATGATTTCCCAGATACGAAAAACTATGAGTTCAATCTGAAACCGGAAGCGGTGTACAATCTGAATCTGATTTTTGCTGTAAGTGGAAATATGAGAATTGCAAGGTATTTGACGGATAAGTACTTGGTTATTTAGAATTCTCTGACAACATATCGAGATACATGTGCTTACCGCTGTACGTTTTGTGTTGGTTGCAACTTGATGTATTCAATTTATTTATTTATTTTTCTTTCTCGATTTTTAGTTGTATTTTGTCTATATTGTATTGAATATTATGTAGAAATTGGTATACACATACACAAAAAATATGAGTGCTACAGGTGAATAATATCTACACTGATGCATATATACACGTAATTGTACTCTGGAGTTGGTATAAACAACTAAAATTTGGCGTAATTTATCTCGCAAACTTTTCAAACACGAATACAACCACCATGCGTATTTTTACTATACTGTATAGAAAGCTTTAGTGAACAAATGTTACTTGTTGAAACTTAGATATCTAGTTTTGCAGGTCTTTTCTAGTCTATTGAGATCTCTCTAGTAAGTCTGTTATTCCTAATTTCCAGGGCTTCGATTAGGATGAGTACTTGAGGACGAAAAGAATCTAAACCTGAAAAGACCACAATATCGAAAACTGAAAAATAAAATTCAATAAGCAAATTCTTGAATCTTTGTCCATTTTTGGGCTAACAGAGCTTTCCAAGAAGACCTGAAAATATTATTGAGGCCTGGGCCACACCAGACTTAACAAGAAGTCCCCAATTTACTAGAAGAAGAATATCTGGTTCTGTTGTTAAAGTGAAATAATTTGTGGTAGCAGGGTGATTTACATATTTTTGAACAGCTTTGCTCCAGATTTGGTGTTTTGCTGATCAAAACTTTCTGGAGTATACAATGTCGGATAGAAATAGTAGAATACCAATGGAGTCTGGATCTTTGGATATATAAATATACAGAACTCATAGGGAAATATGTTTTGAAAGCGTAAGCTTTTTGGAAGACCAAAGTTTTACGATTAAATAAGTTTTAGTATCTACTTCTTCCTGTCATCTTATTTCAAGGTAGGTTACAAATAATCTTATGAGCAAGAAATAAGAAGGGTGATTTAATTTATCAGCCAGCAACATATTTCTAACTGCCTTGCTCGTCGACGCAAGAGAAAAAAAACAGTACTTAGTATGTTCCAAACTATATGATACCTATGTCTATAAATATAGTTGATATTCAGATCTTACTCCTATACGACAAAGACAAATTGCGATTAAAAAAATACGAATTCCAGCCCAACGTTAATCCGAACCAGCATTTTATTGTTACCTAGAGCTGTAAAAAAGTAAGCTCTACAAAAATAAAACCATGTAGGTTTGATATGAAACAAATATGTTTATTCACACAATATTATATAATAATTAATCATTGATATTTTTGCCCATCTTTTGCAAAGCAGTGTAAATGAAGTCAGCGGTTAAAAAATTGTTATCAAGAAAAGTGTTTGCGAAATAACATTGATGGTTTTAGTTTTTGAGCGGAAAAACCGTCTACAAATTTTGCTGCATCAAATATTCAAGGTTCTACAATGGTATTAAAATTTTGCGATCTTTTGTAATTCTTTTAGTTGGTGAAGTTGCAATAGGTCAGTGCTTTTGGGATGAATAAGAATTGTAGGAAACTTCATACAAAGCCTCGTTTAGAGCCTAACTCTGCGCAATGTTAAGTTTTCATAATATTGAACTGCCATATCCTTGTACTGGAAGCCGGTTACAAGCCGCTATCTGTTAAAAACTACCGCCCTTACATACCCAAATTAGTTATAAAATCTTCGGAGTGCAATAGGGATCCTCTGCTTTGATGAATGGATTTATCGAAGGTACACTTTCAATTGTTGGCAAATCTAATTTTAAAAATACCCTGGGATATTACAAGAGAGGCTAAAAACAGGTTGGATTTGCCAAATTATGATATGCAACTGTCAAAGATAGATCGGTAAATTCAAACTTTTGCCCAGTTTTATTTTTCCTAAAAAGGTGTGGTCACAACTTTATTGTATCAGCCAGAAAAAAAATGGAATCTATGTCGAAGTCATGAATTTTTCCCACTAGAACGTTAATTTTGGGTTGAATAATCTTTCAATATATTTAACAAATTGCATTAAATATTTCGTCCAATTAAAACTTCAACAATAACGTATAAAGTCTACGCACATAGATATGTAAGTATAAAGAGGTAACCGCCAAATCCAATGGCTTTTAAACGGTGCCCGGCCTTGATCTACAATATTGTCAAGTTGCTATGTATATATAATGGCTTTAATATTTTGCTTATTTAGTTATTTTTCTTCATTCAGATTTATAATGTACCAGCTTAAAAAAAGTAGACTTATTGATTATTCTTTCTCTGGCTTCTTCGGCCAGGGAAATTAAAAGCAACGTGGCTTGGTTAGCATTTGGCTCCACAAAATCAACATGTACACCATTCTTTTCTAAAAACCGTTTTGTTCTAACATATCTTAGTGAAGACTTACTCCAATATCCCGAGTTCTCATTTAAGTAGTGAAACACTTGTTTGTCACTGATTTTTATGGATGATCGGCCAATTTGGACTTTGAGTTCTTTCAGTTGCTCACGAATTTTGAAAAGAATTTTGCTACATTTATGAATGCAGTCGAAAATGCTGGAGCTAGAAATGTCATTAATAGCTGTCCGGTCAAACGATACCATACTTTCATTGACAATAACGCAATATGAAAAGGTACCGACAGCTTGAGCAAGACAAATCTCAATACTGAATGAGGTCACAGTGGCCCGTGGGTAAACATAGTAACTGGATCTGGTTTTGTATGCATAAGATGCAAGTTTTACCAACGGCCGTAACATTTCCTCGGAGTCATGTTTTTCAATTTCATTTAGTTGAACTGTCAAGTCATGACGGAAGTTGCAGATAGTCTTCAGATATTTCAAGAGTGTCTCATTCAATTCGAAACCTTCTGGTGTTAGTGTTTCAAATTCAAAATATGCCGAAAATTTGAAACTGTCTTTGAATATGCCATTAGGCAAAGAATCTTTCATCTCGCTAGTAAACTCTTCCATGTCTATAGTGATCCGATTGTCTTTAACAACACATGTAGTATCCAGAAGTTTAAAATCAGTATTGTGTTGAACTAGTTCATATCCACTTAAAAGCTGTTCAAATACTTTTTGTTCATCTTTATTTAAAAGTGTAATAAGACTTTTATAAGGGCTTAGTATCATTCCACCCTGTTCCGAGGTGTAGCATTCATATGTCCTGTTCATAGGCTTGAATTTTGTGGCCAAAATTTTCCTTATGTGTGCGTTATAACTATAATAAAATCCAGAAATACCCGGCGCATATGAATTCAACGTCAGATGAGGACAATCAAAATAGCTCTCAAACCTTTTGGGAATTGCCAGTCTGTAATTAAGATAATTTAACAAGGGAGTGAATTGTTCAGCATGTTTGACATCATAAGCCACAATTGGCAGTCTCGATGCCCCTGCTAAAACCATAAACAACAAAAACTGATAATTTGAAGCCATCTTTAGGTAGACTCTCTTAGAGTATTTAATAGTGGAAGGTTCAATAAAAACTATTCGCGCTTCTGCTTGCTTCGTCCGCTTGTTAATACTAAAATACCAGTTTGTATAAATTGAAAAAAAGTCTCTTGCCAGGTGAGAATCAAACGGTGAAAAGCTGCCAGCTCTGAGGTATGACTTGACCTCGTTTTCAATGGCAAGGGCCCAATTGGGATGCGCAGTGAGAGCTTCTAAATAGGTTTCAGGAATTGGTTGTTGCAAATCTGAAAATGGCGGGATCTCTACAGGACCTAAGTCCGAGATTGCCAAGTTTTCAAAATCTTTATCAAGAGGCCGTGTGAACATGGAAATTGGGGTGTCATTGTAAAACCCATATATTTTGGTGACATATAGATCAATATATATATGTTAGAATACAAAGATTTTTCAATAAGCAACAAATCTAAGCTTGAAAAGAGTTTGTCCTAATATTTTATTGCGGGTACAATAGTCATGACAGAGAAAACATATCAATAAGTTCATTGGATACGAATGTATCAACCTACTATAGTTATATTGCCAATAGATATACAGTATTGTATACCCTTATAGCTGTAATCAAGCTGACTGCAACTTTTTTTTGAAGTTTTATCACATGAGTTTCCTATAACAACCCATATGCTAACTTTCAATCAAGACAGTACAATTCTGCATAGTTTCATTTTTCAATTCTACAAATAGTTATATTATTACTGTTTGTATACTTCAGGAGCATATTATCGATAGACAATAACTTATATCCTGAGTGTTTATTCAAGTGTGCCCTTTGGACTATAAATACACAATTTTAAGAAACAACTTTTGTAAATACATATATATATTAAAACAGAAATATTTCAAAATCTACTTACTTTAGAAACTGAGTAATAACTGGTATATCAACTTAATTTAGTCATGGAATCACCAACAACAAAAAATAAAAAAAAGCATAGCTGCGAGCTCACTATACGGATTTGAGGTCAAAATCTTATAAAAATTTATTATTTATATTTGTAGCCTAAACATGGCAAAGATCACAAACACCAAATATAATCAAGTTTTGCTATCTCCCTGAAGAAAAAAAGCAAACGGGTCTTCATCAACAATACAGACTTTTGAAAACACCTCAGAGTACTTGGAGCTTTCTACACTTGGTTCAAACAGGTCCTTTGACTTAACAATGTTTAACAACTTCTGCTTTAATACCATTTTTTCTCTTTCCTCTGTAGAAAGTTTCTCGATCAAAATCTGTGCTGGGTTCTCTTGAGGATGTATGTATTTCAGAGTGATATTACTGCTCAAAATGTATTTGCATGCGCAAACTTCCTGGCACATTTCATTCCAATAATTACCATTTTTCAAAGTGAATTGTTCGTATCGATTACTGACATAGTAGTAGCAGTTTTCCACATTCATGTTCATTTGCTCAAGTCGAACAATAAAGTTATCCAGATTTTGTAGTGTACGTCTATGCTTTAGCGTAGTATCATCTTGTGTGTAGCCCCGATATTCTTGAAAAGTATCAAAATAAAGCATGAAATTGTTCAATAGTATAAGATATCCCACCATCCCACTTGCGTTTGTATTAATAAATACATCAAGGGTCATAGTTGTCATGGGAGTTGTCTATCTCTTTAATTTGTAATAGGACCATCGTGTCTCATATATATATGTCCCTATCTCGATAAACATCTTCAAGTCATCAACATTCCAAAAATCTTTAGGGAATGTGGGAGCTAACGCACATAAATCATACCGAAACTTTGAACTGGTTGAATAAAAAGTGTATAGCTCATGGGTGATTCTTTCTCCTGTTGGTGTTAGTTTATTGGTATTGTAGTCAACGTAGTGTCCCATTTTCATTTTGTCATCAGCGGAGATTGAAGTGCTGAGAATGTAGTATGGCAAAACCTCTTTCTTTTTATTAATTGAGAGACTTCTGTCAATAGTTATGAACGATTCACTGACAAATAAACGGTGTCCTCGTAACATCAAATGGCATGAGCGATCTTCGACGGTTAGATTGTTCTTTTTAAGAAATTCAATGAGTTGGGCTTTATCCTCTGAAGTAAGAAACCCACGAATTTTTCCTTCCTTAATGTCAATTAATCCGGATGATGTGGATTTTGGAGTGAAGCCAGAAGTTCCTATGTTGTCATATTTCTTGGACAGAATAGCGTGCAACTTTAAAGCAAATATGTCATATGCACCTGTTGTTCCATCGGGATACTTGTTGAGGGTCAAATATTTTGCTTTCCAGATAGTTTCTAGTCCATCAGGGACTCGGACAGTGAATCTTTTGCTTTCCAACTCTATTTTTTCAATCGGATTGCGCACTTGGAGACTAAAATAATCCAAACCTGAAAAGGCCATCATATCAAAGAACCAAAAATGCTCTTTAATAGACAATTTCCTAAACTCTGTTATAAGTTGATTCGGACCGAGTTTTTCAAGAGGATCAGAAAATAATATTGTGGCCTGTGCTACACTGGAGCTAACCGAAAAAGCCCAGTTTGTAAGGAGAAGAGTATTTGGTTCCGTTGTAGGAGTGAAATAATTGGAGGTAACAAGGTGATTCACATATTTTTGAACAGCTTTGCTCCAGATTGGGTGTTGAGCAGCCTGATCAAAACTATCTGGGATATAAAACGGCTCGTCATCTGGAAATAATGGAACTTCAATGGATTCTGGATCTTCAGAAACCCGATCAAAATTTATAAGACTCATAGGGAAAGATATGGTAAAGTGAGCTTTTTAGAAAACTAGAAATTCTTGTTAAAACATACGTTTGGGCATCCATTTCTTCGTTTTATCTTATTTTAAAGCAAGTTGTGAGTAATTCTATGAGCAAGAAATAGGGCACCGCAATTTCTCAATCAGCAATACATTTCCAACAAAGTTGCTTATTCATGTAGGAAAAATATGGACTCGCACTGCTCCAATCTAAATGATAAATTTACTTAACCTTATAAATTTAGCTGATAATCAGAGTCTACTTCCAGATGATAGAGATATCTTGGTTTGCAGTTATCGTGTGAAGATAAATCCAATATTGGTTTTTCAATCATCAATTTTTGTCACTTAAATTTCTCCAAAAAATTGGCGATAAACTCAAGCTTCTTCTATTGCAGGACAATGTGGATTCAAAGTGGAGCAATAATAAATATCTATTTCTCTCTGTACAAATTATACACTTTGACCTGTCGAAATTGCACAAACCTTTAAGATAACATACAAGCAGCAATTTTTCAATGCCATTGCAGATCTTCGAGTATCTAAAACAGCAAAGTTGCGACCGGTTCTCGTTAAAAAGTCGATGTCAGTTTTGTTTTCTTGCTATCTTTATCTTTGTAGAAATTATTGTGCTGCCAATACTATTTCGATTTCTTCACAAATAGAAAACTAACAATCTGAACCTATCCTATTTCATTTTCAGAATACCGTTAATGAGTAGAAATTGTTAGTTTTTTATACCAGCTGTCCCTTAGGACTTATACCGGCATATATTCCTAAGCTGTAGTTGAATCATATATATATGTCGGAATGTTTGGAAATAAAACAGGACATTAGCAACCTGGTTGTTAGTCTTAGAATAACTAGTATCAAAACACAAAAAGTAAGTAGATGACATATTTAACAATCAATTCTTAAAAGACCGCATCTTTGAGAAATTCGTTTTTATAAAAAGCTGATCAATTAAACTAAAATTCCACAGCAATCGCTTTTGAAATAAGAACAAATTTGTTTGTGCAACCAATATAAGTAAACTATCCATTGCTACTTAGAGTATCCCATTAAAACTACACTTTAAGCAATAATATTATTCATCGCTTTTTCGATTTTAGGCATGAGTCTTGCATTTTTACTTTCTATTACTGCCATTTTTCAAAGACTCTCCTAAAAGCCGCTATTTTTAATGTCCCAAGCCGTGAGATTTCTCGCTGACGCTATGCGCTTTAACTGCTTTCGTTCAAATACACTCTGAGATAATTGAATCAATGGTTAAATGTGTAGTCTGTTAATATCCGAAATCACTTTCCAGACGCAAGTATACAATTCACAAACTTTGCTAAACATGATGTCGTAAAACTGTTGCGGATAGTATATGATTCTGGATAAAAATATAAAGCTGTATGAAATTTCATAATCCATTTTATGTAGTGAATACTACTAGTGATTCTTTAGCTATGGCATTACCATTACAATACCATCTTTTTTGGTCTTGGTTAGTTGTCAAATATTATTTCTTATGTGAAGTAAATTGCTTGGTACAACTTCTGGCAGTTATAGCCTGTCGTCAAAGTGTATAATGTTGAAAATTTCAATAGTCCGTTCCTTTAATTCAAAATTTCACATAATCCTGTGGTATTCTACTGTAGAATATGAATCATTTGCAGTACAAACACATCTGTCGTATACAAGTTTTGATGTCTTTCCGCTCTAGGCAAACTTGGTGTTTAGCCAATCAGTGGCTCTTTCATCTAAAAAAAATTAAAGAAAAAAAAACCGTATACAAGATTAAGCACATGCATCGATCTTCCTCCCGTACCATTGACATACACAGATAATCCGGTGGATATTGCGCAGTATCGACCAAAAACAAGCACACACACATACATCTCTTTCTCTAGGCTAAGCGTACTACAAGCGATCATCATATAGATACTATAGTGTTTGCCATTCGGTAGTGCGCACTTTTTGTTCTTTTATTATTGAGAGCCAATAGACGCTAATCTCTGTATATGGCTCTGCCTATTTTAGGCCGATGGCAATGACAGGCACGAAAACTAAATCTTATTTTCATTATGTAGTGGTGGAGGTGGTGGGGGTTGTTCAAATGGCGCGTGTGTAAGTGTGGAAATAGTACGATTCAGAGATCTAATGGGCACCGCCAGTGGCAATAGTACAAATGTTGCAATACATGTACTATAGATCCGGGGGTTCTTTTGTTATATTGGATTGATCTTCCGTTTTGTTTGGTTTTTTAGTTCTGTCGGGATGGTGTTTACTCCATGTATTTTCTATTCAATTATTTTCAGCTATGTTGTCCCGGGTACAGAGAGTAGATTGCTGTATGTTGAACAGATTGATTTTTCCCTCAAAAGAGTTGCAATATTACTTTTTCCCTTTTGTTTGTCAGAGTATGCATATTGCAAAAGACTTGGTAGTAGTTTAGAAAACAAAGAATAGAAAAACAGACCCCATCAGCCATTAGAGGCATTTGATCATTGCATATTAGAGAGGTGAATGTCGGAGTTTCAACTTTAGACACACACCAACACACCATCCATCTTCAGAGTGGGAAATCTTCTGTAGTACATATGCAATAGTAGAGTGCTACTAACAACTCCGTATTATTTTCAATAATTTTTGTGTCCTAGTTTGTTCATCGGGATTACTCGAGGTTTTACAGATGATTCCGTTTCTGTCTCATAGCCCAATATCCTCCATATCGTCCATTTTAGCTCTAATGGGGCCCAGCTCTTCATACAGAACAACCTTGTTCCCGTCTTTGGTAAGCATTTCCAAACTCTTCACCTTGGTTTTAATCTTTCTCAGCACAAGCTCCAGTTTCCTCACATCTTCATCTTTGTTTGTAAATCCAATGCCTTCTAATAACTTTTCAAGCCCTTCTATACCTTTCCTGATTCTATCAAGGTTTTCGACCCCTTCTTCCTCGACGGCGTCTGAAAAATATCGAGCTCGCCATACTCTAAGCCGGCCTTTTATTACTCCTAGGCTAATGTACCGTTGGTATCCGGTTTGAATCCCAAATTCAGCTCCTTCCCGTAAGCCGGATTTGCGTCCGTCGTTTATACCATCTTGTACGCCTTCACTGTAGAAATTTGACTCTAGTGTTAAAAGGTTTTCGAATAGATCTGGCTTTTGTTCTTGAGATGGCATGATTTATTTGTAATAATCGTTAGTAAATAAACTAAGTGGAGCAAGACGAAAAAAGTATCAGTGAAATCTTAAAATTTCGACCTTAAAAATACTGTAAGGCAGAACTCCCAAAGTATTTCTCACTTTTATAAGTTAAATCAATAATGAATTTAGAAGAACAGGATGACGACGAAAATGAATTGCTCGAGCAAGACTTGGATGGAAGTAGAAGAAAGGGAAAGAAAGGTGTAAGGCTAGATTTTGAGTCAGACTCTGACGATGACGGCAGAACTCGACGCGAAGCTGAAAGGCAAAAAGCAGAACAATCGGATGATGACATGTTTTCTGATGACGAAAAGGAAGACGTCCCAGTGAAGAAAGACGAATTGAAACTACTAGACATTGACAATTTTGAAAAGGAAAGCGGTATTGAGCACGAGAAACAAGACGAAGATGATGAAGAGGGAGATATCGACGATGCCGACGACGATGATGCAGGCGATAACGCTGACATAGAAAAGATAAGCAAAACCAAAGAGCCCAAACTCGAAAAGTTCAGTTTACGACCTGATCTGGAAGAAGGTAATTTTGACGAAGACGGAAATTTTGTTCGAAACAAAGGAGACGAAAACGCACATCACGACCAATGGCTTGAAGGACTAAGCAAGTCCGCAATCCAAAAGGCGAGGCTGGCCCACGAGAAGCGTGCGCAAGAAGAACAGGACCAAAGTTCCAACGTCCGCTACGAGTCCAATTCCGACCTCACCAAACGAATTATTTCAATTCTAGAAGTTGGAGAAACGCCGCTTGAGTGCCTACAGCGGCTGAACCAATTGCGCAAAAAGTATAAGCAAAGCCATCAGAAGAACAAGAA
Organism: Geotrichum australiense; assembly: GCA_030563945.1. Taxonomy (NCBI): domain Eukaryota; kingdom Fungi; phylum Ascomycota; class Dipodascomycetes; order Dipodascales; family Dipodascaceae; genus Geotrichum; species Geotrichum australiense. Next base: position 3,565 of record JAJMKR010000015.1, on the reverse strand, counting down.
TAAGAACAAAAAAGATAAAGGCAAAGGTGTGGGGAATGGGTACTCGGAAGATGGGAAAATTAAAGAGCAAATAGAAGAAATCAGTCATTGTGCTGATACGCTACTCCAGCGAGACATTTCTACGATCTACGAAATGTCAAGGGAAGAGCTGCTACGATATTATCAAACGTTGACTGGGGAAACGTTGACGCTCAAGAGGAAGCGGTCCGAGAGTCCTGAGCCGGTGACGGGAAGTGACAATGTTGACAGGGAGGATAGATCAAGGGTGATGTGGGAATTCCGATGGGAAGAAAATGACGAGCTGCATGGACCTTATGATTCTGCTACGATGAAAAGCTGGATTGAGCATAACTATTTTGACTCTCGAGTAACTGTGCGGAAAGTAGGAAGCGAAGAGTTTCTACCCTATGATCAGGTTGATTTTGTGTAAGGATGACCATGTATCTATTTCGAAAGACAACTATGTAAATTCTTATAGGTATTTTTGTAATTATTATTGTTAAAATGAAACTGTTGGCTTTAAAGATTAGTGAAAATATAAGGCAGGAATGTTTATCCGAGTTTTGAGCTGTAATCGGGATCAAATCCAAGCAATTCTTCATCATGAATATCCAAATCGTCGTCCCTAATCATTCTGTAGAAAAACGTTAGCACTCAATAGCTCTCGAAACCTTTGTCATCACATTTCCCACTCCCGGTAAGACTGTAAACAAATCAACAATTAAAAGAACATACCTTGGATCCAATTTCGCTAATTTCTGCAGATGGTCGTTAACAATCTGTTCTCTCAAGTCCAGTTGTCTTTGTTTATTCATCTCCTCCTCCATCTGTTTCTGAACGCCTTCGGCCGGCATCACGTATTCGTTGTCGCAATGGGGACAGAACTGATCGGCCTCCTCGAAATCAGCCATGTTTTTTCGGAAAGCTTTCCTGCATTTTTTGCAAATGAAAGTTATGTCGACAGTTTTTTGTAGTGGATGATCTTCGTTTTCTTCATGACCTGTGTGTCGAGAATATGGTTAGTTATGGTAAAGGGATCCTTATATTGCGGAGGTTTGCAAGAGATGAATCGAATTTTGTGAAATGCGTTGAAGCAGAGGTTTAGTTTGAAAATGAATGGACGTAAAAGCTATACTTACATTGAGGACAATCGTACCATTTCCGACAGCACTTTTCGTATAAACAGAAGGAAGAAAGAGTGTTAGATCAATGCATTTGTAAGATTGGAAAGTCTATCTCCACAATGAGATCTAGAAGAAAGTTGTCACTTTTTTCAGAAAAATGGACATACCACTGTTCGAACAGATACTTGGGCGTTTGTAAAGTGTTTGCACATTGCTGATAGATAGTGTAAGTATATTTATTTGTATCCAGTGAAAATTATGATTCAGGTGAAGAAATTGATCTAGATCATAAACGGGTGATTGTATCAATCGATATGTCAAATGTGAAAATTTCAATAATATTATGATGTTTGTCCATGGAACTGGATTACTACTGTTTGTTTTCTACGTCCATAGTGTATCTCTTCAGTGTGTCTCATAGTCTATCATGTAGCCTCAAGCCAAAACCTTTGCAATAAGGTCTCATAAGAGATTTGTCATCGTTACTCACTTTAGCTTAGTATTGATGTATCAGTCCTGACCTAATACACAAAAAATCCGCTAGCATAATCCTTAGTATTCTAAAAATTGGTGCATGTGTAGGTACGCTACTAGCGCTTCGCCTAGTATAAACGTACACATGCATATTGATTGTTATACATACCTTTCTCTTTATTCAAAGACCCAGTTTGTACCTGTCTCGTTTATCACATTAGGAAAGGATCGTTCATAGCTGCTGGTTCTTCATAAAAAAGGATAAACTTGGCTTAGCTTGTAGGAACAAGATAGTGAGAAGAAAAATTGGTTAATTTTTACAATAAAAATGAAAAGCGTTTGTATCGAGAGGCCTTCGACAAAGGCAAGGCGAATTACAGAACAAATCTAAGTGTTTCTATCAGCCTTTAGGAGCATAAACAGTTGAGTAGAGCCGGAGGTTTTTACGGTCTTTATTACACTTGAATTTTCAGAAATGATTTTGGAATTTTCACGCTCGAAGATGCTGTTGATGGATGCTGTACTGCACTATAGGTCTTCACAGGTGTATGAAATGTGACTTGCAGTACACATATAAAATATTATACGAAACAATAATTGAGGACAAAAGGACATATTTCGTTTATATGAACAGGTTATAAAATATTGTTTTTGTGGCTATAGAACAAACTAAACTTGTCAATTGGCAATGAGCCTTGGGCAAATAGACAATAACACACAGATTTTTGGTCCTAGTAGCCGATACATCATCAGACACTGGGTAAATTTACTTCAAGAAATGTCATCTAAAGAAGCGCAGTTGATTTGGTCTTTTTCATCAGTTCCAACCCAAACAATGGTTGGTAATATTTCAATACGAGCATAACTGTGCACCATACTGTATGTGGTCCACACAGATATAAGTCTAAAGGGGGAATCTAGATTCCAATTTCTTCATGTATAAAATATTGAAAGCCGTTATTCTTTTTGCCATTATATTTGCATTGCTCTATTTCAGTAAACATCATGCATCAACTTCTGCCCAGTAGACTAGCAAAGTTCTTCTTATTTTAGCTCTATTAACTAGAGGAAGTGTTCTTATATAAGTCGATTGAAAGAATCAGAGAGTGGAGTGGCAAAGAAGTAACAAGTGTTGATGTCTATACGGCATTCATGTATATGTGTATGTGCTTTGTATGCCCAAAGTAATTGTAATCAGGTAACAGTAGGAGCAAGTGATATAGTTGCAACAGCATTAATGGTAATAGCAGAGGTTGCAATAGCAGAGACAAAATTTCTTCAAATATGGCGATATGTTTATGGCCTCACTTATGGCAAAACACTTAACGTACTTACATAATACCGAAAAGAGATTCCCATTTTAGTTGAAGGCGATAATCTGGTGTGTAAACCTACCTCTGTCCAGGGTAGGGCTTGACAGGTTTTGTATGTTATACAGGTGTACGTAGCACTATTCTCCGGATGTAATCAATAAACAAATATTATTATGGTTCCATTTTATTGATTTGGCTATGTTCACGGTTCACCCATTTATTCACTACAGTAATAGAACGGCACTAGCATCCCCTTAGACAATTGGTTTTGTATGTTTATTTTTTATTTTTTTGTCCAAATTCACTTTTATTCTTTACCTGTCTAACGCTCGCGCCAATACACTGGTAATCTTTCAACAGTCGTTTAGCTACGTTTGGAGCAGTTCCCAAATGCATTTGTACCCAAAACATATGATCTGGAGACAAAGAGAAAGAAAGAGAAAGACCAAAAGCGTGTGTCATGGGTCAGCCTCGCTTCCAATGACAAGTGTTACCCAGAAGTACACAACTCAAGGTAACACTGGCTGAGGACCATAGAAGACCTCGACGAGTATGATTCCAAAGAAAGCCATGAAATCAGGGTAACTGTGGAAAACAACAAAGTAATATAAAAGGGAGAATTTTCATTGTATGATTCGAGTGGACTTGAGAACT
>JAJMKR010000014.1:0-247187 GCA_030563945.1 Geotrichum australiense | reverse complement strand
CCTATTGGCCCCTAATCGCGTTTACTCTGGTCTTCGTTACTTATAACTCGCTCTTTTATACACTTACCTCGCCTCTCCTTGTATTTGGACTAAGAAGCTTACAGGTACGTTAATCTTGCTTGTTCTCCTTGACTTTCACACACTAACAGGACAACTACGCGTGCTCTAATCCTTGATGAATACGGAGAAAATCTAAGAGGACAAACGGATGTGTACATCATACGTACTGTACAGTACGTGTACGACGGTAGCATAGCATAGCATTTTGTTGCAATATTACTTATTATATCGACTATAATTCTCTTATTGTAAAGCTTTAATCGCAAGTGTTAATCATTTGTTAAGCTTGCAGTAACAAAACGCTTGTATAAATTTTTTGGAAGAAATTCACCTCGAGCTTTCAAACTTTTTCATGTGTATTTCATATTTAGCACATTTCTTAGATCAAAATGGCTGAACCGAATGAATGGAAAAAACCTGAAAGGTATATTCCTACCTCTTTGGATGACCCCATCCTTCCGCCGCAATTATCGGATTTCAAATATAAAGATGTAGACAGTTTTGTTACGGATCTGAAAAAGATGCCGTTTTTTATGACCCAACTTGATGACGACGAAGAAAACCCTGAGATCGAAGCCTTGAGATCAATGACTTACGAAGGTGAACCACACGAAATTGCTGAAAATTTCAAAACTCAAGGTAATGATTGTTATAAAGTCAAGAAATATAAAGACGCAGTTGAATTTTACACAAAAGCTATAGCTGTCGACACTAAAAGCAGTTTCGATAAGAAAATTCTAGATCTCGAAGAGGAGAAGAAAGAGAAAGAGCTCTTGAAAGACATTCGGATTGCGTGTTACTCTAATAGAGCGGCATGCAACCTTGAGCTCAAAAACTACAGGAGGTGTATAAATGACTGTAAATCAGCTTTATTGCTTAATCCAATACATTCAAAATCTATCTTTAGGGCAGGTAAAGCATATCTCGCTACAGATCACATCGGGGAGGCTATTCAAATTCTTGAGTATGGTAAAACCCTTTTCCCTGATGCAAAAGACAAACCGGTACAACTACAGGCAATCGAAAACCTTTTAGAAGCTGTTTTGAAAAGACAAAAGACTTTGGAAGATTTAGAACAGAAAAGAAAGATTGCTGCAGAACTCAAGGAAACTAAGACTCGCAACCTTCAAGCAGCATTAGACGCTCACAACTTCACTGTTGTGCTAACCAACAAAGTCTCCAATAGTAATGACGATGAAGAAGATCCAAAAGACAACAAGTTCATACCAAGCGAATCCAAGATCCAACTTGAAGACCCACTCAATCCAGCATCCACACTATATCTTCCACTCTTATTTCTTTACCCACTTGAAATGCAATCCGACATCATTCAACAAGCTGCTGCGGAGTCACTATTAAGTGACTATATTCACCAACTATTTGAGTCCCCACCACCATGGTTCTCCACTGACCCTGAAAACCACTCAAGAGACTATTCATATGCGAATCTTTTGGTTTATGCTCAAACCAGATCAGGAGGTTTAGTTAAAGTTGGTAAAAACAGTTCGATTGAAAAGGTATTGGGTCTCAAATCACCTCAAATCCCTATTATCGATGGAGTAGCTAGATTCTACATTGTACCGAAGAACAGAGCCCAAGATTGGCTGTCAACTTGGGACAAAGACCAGGCTAACAGACAACTAAATGGAGAATAATTCAGCCAAATATCTACACTTATAAGATAATTATAATAAAGAACGGTCTAAATTAGGAGAAAATAAATAAATATAATGAATCGTATACGAAAAGAAGTCTAAGTACAAGCTCGAAAAAACTTTACTTGAGTAATTTGATCATTTGTATCCCATTTGTTTAGCATAAGTGTCTATCTCTTGTTGTGACAATTTGTCTTGTCCATGCCAGTTTGCAGAAGAAGATCTAGGTCTAAATCTCGATAAAGTTCGTGAGTTACTGAAAACCTCGTCCATTTGTAGTGGAGCAATTGGTCCAAATACCAAATCGGGATCAATCTTTTGTTGTTTAATAAGCATAGCACGTAACTCTGGTGAATTTGCCCATTCTTGAATCACACTTCCGTCAGCATCATCTTCTGATTCCGAGTAAATTTCAGGTAGTTCGGTTTTGGGATTTGCGGGTGTCGTAAGAGTTGCAGAAGGCTTTCGCATCGATTGACCTGTAGCTCCCGTCAAATTGTACAACGGTTTAGCAGTGCTAGGATTGGCATAAAAATTGCGAGATATATATGAAGATTTTGACGAAATCGAAGATACTGAATTCTGTCTTTTTATGCCTGACGGTCGCATAGTATTTGTTGCCGTTGTTGTTTGTTTTGGTTTATCAGCAGTTGTTCGCGTTTCGGTTTGAGATACTTTCTTAACCAATTTGTTTCTTGTTAAGCAAGATGAAGTGCCAAACGATGGTTTTTTTGATGGATGTAACGATTTTGAATCCGTATCTTTCCTATCTTTTTCATTGCTTTCCGCATCTTCGTCTTCCTCAAAGGCAGCGTCACTTGATCTTTTCTTAGGTCGAGAAGACTTCTCTGTTGTTTCATTTGACAACCTATCATCTGGTGTATGTTCAATAAATTCTTGGTGCTTTGGCATTGACCGATCTAAGTACACCGACTGATCTAGACTCTGTATTTTTTCTTTGTGGGCGGCAACTGCGGTTTTGGCAGGTATGCTAACAGAGGGTTTTTTGTTTGCTCCTTGAACATCATCGTCCCGATATTTGGAAACGTTTTTCCCCTTGTCTTTGTGCAAAGTCATAGAAATCAATTTTGACTTCCCCGTAGTCAAGGCATCTTCTTTTTGTCCAAGAGTGCCTAGATTTTTTGACGTTTCCGTGTTCAGTTTTTTAGATTTGTCAGGTATTATCAAGTCGGCATGGGCTGCTTTCTTAGGGGGTGAAAACTTGCCATTTTGCAAATCATAATCGTCAGGTTTAACAAATTTTGAACGTGGAAATAACCCTCCTTTTTTATCTGGTGGGGGGAGTTCCGAGTGTAGGCCTAGTCTAGATATTGTTTTGGATCGTGGACTGCCCATGAATTCAGGTTTATTGTCTCTATGCATTTCTAGTCTCGATACAGTTTTGGACCGTGGACTCCCAAAAACTTCCGGATTTTTCGAATCGGCATACATCGCTAACCTTGAAACAGTTTTAGATCTCGGACTTCCCGCAACTTCGGTTTTTGTATCAGGATACATCCCCAAGCGCGAGCCTGTGTTTCTGGCTTTGCTGGCATAGGTTGGTTGAGTCAATCGAGAAAAAACGTCATTAGAAGAGGCTTTCGGTGGAGATGCTGATAACTTTGAGGGCATAGCTGAGGATCCTAGTACAGGTGACCTTTGTCTTTGTTTGTTTGAGTCTAGTTTAGCTGGTGATCTAAGTAACATGTTGCTGGACTGTTGAGTTCGAGATGGTTGCTTTGTTGGTGTATTCATGTGTGGAGCTATCAATGTTTGTTTAGATGTTTGTTGGAGGTCATAGATGTTCTTCTGTGCAGTGTTTGTTTGATCATCTTTAGACGCTATTGTTTTTGTGAATACCCTTGAGCCGACACGCGTCGGTGAATCATCTATTTCAACAACATTGTCAATTTCTTTGGGAATTATGGGTGTGTGTTTTCCCATATCAGTCAACGTTACTGTATCGTCAAGCCTACTATTAAAATGTTGTGATTCTCGATCTCTGGATAACGTTTCCTGATTTCTACTAACTTTGGTCTGAATAATTTCAGCTCTTTCCGAATAAGAAAGTATTGAATTATTTGTTTCGTTTGATTTTATCGAAAGTGACTTTTTCCAAGATTCGAATGCACTCAACTCGCTATTGTTGGTATTGGTTTCAGCTCCTCTCATACCTTCCGATATAGGAGTCTTCAAAGAGAAAATTGATTTGCCCCTCGAAGATGATCGACTAGTAGATTGTTTTCTGATTGGTTCTTTTGCAGGTAGTTTTGCCGATGTGAACTTAGGTGATTCGTCATTAAGGGGTATTCTCACAGATTTTGGTGTTCCGCTAGATTCTCTTGGTGATATAGTAGCAAAATGAACCTCGTTTCTTGGTTTTGATGCAATAGGGTGGCCAGGTGTTTTGAGGTCTTTCCGTTCAGAATGATGTATATGAGGGGATGCAACATGGGGGCTGGATACAAGTATTTCAGGTTCCTCTGAGTTTACCATATCTATATCTTCGGACTGTGTTATTTGTAGTGATGCATTGATTGTTTCCGTAGAACTTCTTGATGAAGTTTTCTCATGTCTATTTAATTGCGTATATGATGCTGTAGGCATCGAGTCTGATAACGATGTTGAGTCTCCATCAGCTGGTATCGGAAACAGTTTTGGCTTAGGTGGAGTTAGGTGAATTGCTTCGAGCTTCGCAGTTGAGTTGATGATGTCGAGTCTGTTCGAGTCTATTTTTGTCTTTGTCGGACTCGGGCAAGGCTAATTACGATGTTAAACAAACTTTCTTGATAGAAATAGTATCCACGACTTACCGTCAAGTTTTCTTTCTGTTTATCGAGCAATTTCTCTTTTCTTGGAGATATGGCTGTTTTCAGCTTCCCAGGAGTTTGAAATAATGATGAAATGTCACTAAAAGTTTAAGTTAGCTTAATGGCTTTTAATCCATGTCGAATCAACCGCCATACCTGTCGTTCGTTTCTAGTATATCTCGAACATGCTCATTTATCCATTCAAGATCCCTTCTGGCTACATATGCCATGTCTTCAGCTTCACCGTATACCAGTTCTTTCTGAAATTGGCCTTGCAATTCCATCCAAGTTTCCAGCCCATTTTCAATAGAATCATCTTGTTTTTTAGACATCACACATATATGTTAATGAGAATGCAATTCCATTACTTTCTAAACTGATCTGAAATGGGCGATGTGTAGGCAAACGAAGGTGTAATTAGATGCTGAAGACGAACCTTTCCAAATATGTAAAGGTAGGAAGGTTTTCTTTGTTTGTTTATTCATGTTGTCTGGACAACACTACTATATGTGACTTAGATTATAAGCGAAACATAATAAAAAATAGCTTAGGCGAAATTGACAACTTCCAAGTGTTACACGATGAACTAAATACAAAATCGTTACATTTTCGACAATATACAGATCGAGAGAGTTCGTTTTTTACAGGGCTAGTATAGCTTATAAGTTTGTTGATTATTCAATAAATAGTTTTGAATCTAGCCATGCACGGTATTCTGTTTTGAGAAAAAAACGATAACACTTAATGGGAAAACACAATGTTCTTACCCAGAATAAATTGATTTAGGATATTGGCTTACAATGAAAGTGGTATAAGATGTCATGGTAAGGTACTTATTCAGAAGTGGAGCTGAATTTTTTTTATAATATTGTCTAAGAGTTAACAGCTAGTTATACTAAGAATTTCTGATCTATATAAGTACAGTACACCCCAACCAGGTTGAAAAGATTCGAACTGCTTCATCTAATCCTACGTTTAATCAAGTAAGACTCGCAATCACGTTTAGCAATTTTTTAATGGATAGCTCAAGCAAAACTAACATGTAATGCTCTAGAGAAGTCTTTGTACTTTATTTTTACAGGACAAGCTCTTTTTTAGCTTTCCACCTGACGATGTTGAGAAGATGTCGATGGTATCAACCAAACCAATGTCTGAAAATACATGTAGAGTGGCCCTAGCAAGATGGACGAACACATAAATCTACATGCTACCCTACAAAAAGTAAAATCCATGAAATTTGCATCCTACCAGCTCTAATAGTAAACTGGTTATAAATATTTGATTACTGCATTTTTCGAAGATATTTCATCTGTCTCAATGTACGTAAAAAACTGCTTTAAGTTCTACAATAAAAACCAATTGAAGCGTGTCTAGGGTAGTCTGTGTAGTTATAGTACATTTTATTTTTGGCGAATCATAAGATAGTTATTACTTGATTTAAATATTATGTTAACTAGCTCTTTGATTTTGCGGGCTCTTATTACTTTGAAATCAAAGGCATCTCAGAATACCCCTTAAATAGATTTTAGCATCCCATTGGGTGATTTATTCCCACATAATTCGTAATTTCTCACAACTGTTTCATAAGGGTTTTTGAAAAGTATTGGTAGATATTTATATATATAGTATTTGGTTTACATTATATTATAGATAGATGATATTTTTACCTGAGCGCTTTAATTCATACATTTTCAGTTAAAACAGAATCCGGTGAAGAAATACTGAACAGATATCAGGTAGGAATATGACACAAATTGTTAGAAAATGCTAAAGAATCTAATTACATGTTGTAACATGTGAATGATCCTTGCAAATTTAGTTTTCGACTGTTATCTAAAGAAAAATTAGAACATCCAGTGAGTCAAAGAAACCTGTTCTTGGTCAGCAGAATTTTGGGGTGAACGAAGTAGAATCATAGCATGAATCGAATCTTCAGATTCTTTTGGGTAATTGATATCGGATTGATTATAGTGTACTTTGCTTAACCGGAGGTGGGTTTTTGTAGGCATTTGTTTGAGAACATAATCAGCGTCGTCGTTAGGGGTCACAACATGTTCAAAAAATAGAAGACGCTCGAAAACGTCTGAATTTTCTTTCTTGGACTCTATATCCAACTTTTTTTCTTTGAAAGGTTCAGCATCAAGCGTATCAGGTTTATGAACCACTTCTTTTGGAGTATCAAACTGTTTCTTGAATTTCTCAATAGTAACTTCTTCAAAAGAATCCAAATCCAATGTTGACCATGAAGATTCAGATGCCGTATCTATAGATGTAACGCTTTCGGATCCACTTGTAATATCAGAATATCGGTGAGTCTCAGTCTCAGACACACTTGAAGGGGGTGTGGGTATAGATGAGAATGTCGAACGCTCCAAACAAGGTTCCATCTCATATAAACAATTAATGTTTAAAATGTCTTCCAGCTTATTCACATCTCCCTCCTCAATCTCCAGCTTCCAAAAGTTTCCTCCGTTTGGCTGTGGGAATATATAAGTATTGAAAGAAACTTTTCGTACCTTAAGACGGGGAAGAATGGGGTGGATAAAGTTCCCACATTTTAGGTACGTTGTGTTAACCCCCATTATCTTGTAGATTTGGAAATTCCCTGCAGTTACAATGGAATGTGTCTCAAAGTTGAATAGCTGGTTTTCGCCCGGCTTTGTTATGCCTGCTAAATTATATATTGTGCCATTTTGAGCTTCGTAAAGAATGTTTTTCTCTTCCTGTCTTCTTTTGAATGATGATGTGACAGGGGACAGCAAATCTCGAAACGTCTTGCGGGATCCTGAACTGTTGTCGTTAATTCTGAGTCTCATATTGATGTCTTCTGGATTAAATTTTGAGTCCTGGTGCTTAAGAATATATTTGATAGAGTCCTTGTGTATTAACAGTAATTTACTAAAATAATATGAATATTAAGATGGAAAGGAAATATTTATTGTTTAAATACTTTCCATCAATGAACAAGATAATACTCCTCCTTAGCGTAAAGTTCTAAGAATATATGAGCTCCTTAAACTCGTGGTACTTTTTGTTTCAGATATATGGCATAAAGCATCTTTGCTATGTGATATCAGCATATTATAACGGCGTACCACTAGATTCATAAGGCACACGATTAAACACTATTTTGTTTGGATATCGAACCCATCTCAACTGAAAACACTATCAGTATGAACCAAACTTAACTTTATCCCAAATAGGCAATGAATATCACAATAACCAAAAACAAATTTAACACACAGTACCTAAGTAAATACTATTGCTTAAGTTATATTGTTTATGGTTAGGGTAAACGAATTTTCAAATGTAACATTCGGGTCTTGAACGCTTTTTTAATGTGCCCTGGAGAAACCCTTCCGAGAATTCGATTTTTTCAACAACCCTCTTCCCACAACCTCGTGCAAACTAACATTCCAAAATGATGCAAAGAGCCTGTACCAGAAGAATCAAAAGTCTCGCTCTGCAAGCCAGAGTCAGGTCTTTATCGGTCTCGGCAATCCGTAGAAACGAGATTGAAACCGAGTTTAAAGTCCCTCTCTCTGCCTTTGAATCGCCTTCAGACGATCCCCAAGTCCGAAACTTTTTCAAATATACTTGGGGTACTTGGTTGACCAATGATGCTCAGGAAAAGGCCAAAAGAGAAACTAAATTTTCCTTGAAAGGACTGGTAGACGTTCTCAGAAGCAACTTGAAGGCTGCTGAGGAAAGCGTTCCTATTGAAGTAAAGACTGTTGCTAGTTTATCGGAAGGCAAGCATCACCGATTGTATCTTGTTCATGCCACAGGTGTTGCTAATGACAACGGTCAAGATACCACCTCTTACGTACTGAGAATTCCTTATCCCGGGTTGGGCTCAAAAGAATACCTTTCCGAAAGACTCAAGTCTGAGGTCGCTACCATGGATTTCGTCAACAAGGTTATCGTTGGGGAAGACGCAAAATTCAAGGTTCCCAAGGTTATTGCTTGGTCAGCGGATGCTTCCAACACCCCTTTGAACTCTCAATTCATGCTTACAGACTACGCTGAAGGTAACACATTAATGAAACTATGGAACCCTTCTTCACAAGATCTTGCATCGAAACAAAAAGTTATACAACCCGTTGTCGACACTTATGCCGCTTTGGCTGGTAGAATTGAGTTCAACAAGTATGGTAGTTTGTACTTCACTGAAGATAGCTCGGACCAAAACGGACTTCCTTTTGACGGAATCTCAAAAGATCTTGCTGACAGATGGAGAATCGGACCCACTACTGAAGCTCAATTCTGGAAGAATGAGTTGCCAGTAGGTTCTGAGCTTAGAGGGCCTTTCAACAGTGCCTCAGACTACATTAAGGCGACTGGTAATGTTTTGGTTGAAGGACTCAAGCAATCCATTGCTGCTGCAGAATCGGAGTCAGTAAAGACAGTATTAACCAAACAATTGGGCGTGGTCGAGAGGTATGCCAAAGCTGCACCTGAATTACTACTTGAGTCTGAATTGGCTCCTGAACTTTTCTCTGCTCGCTTGAACCATCCAGACCTCAACCCTGTCAACTTTATCTACCCGAAAGACGTTGAAAAACTCGAAGATCTCGGGCAGTCCACGGCACCACTCCCAACTGTTGTGGATTTTGAGAGCAGTTCCATCAAGCCCTTTCTTCTTCACGGTACCCCTTTCTTCGTCCGCCACGACGGGCTCAAGATCTTCTCTCTCGAAGAAGTTCCTGACTACGAGAAACTTTCCGACCAAGACAAGTTTGCCGTCAACCACTTCCTTGCCCTGTCGCAAAACCAGTTCTCATTCGAGTACCTTCTCATGCAGAAATCAGAGCTACCCAAATCCCTCATCAATGCGTTCGCCCCAACCGTCAAACGTAGACAGCTGCCTATCCATCTGGCGCAGACTAAAGACACTCACGAGCTGTTGGACCTTGAGCAGGAGCTAATTAATTTGGAACGTGACTGGTCCATGTACCAACTTAACAGGGAATTCCCGCTTAAATACACGCCTGAACTAATTGCTGAGCACGATAAGGCCTTTGAGGAGTATTCGAAGGAGGGTGTTAAGAACCCATTCCTGTTCTCGAAAGGATGGATTCCTCAGGATATGTTTGAAAAGCTGTTGGGCGAAGGACGAATCACGAAGAAAGACAATGGTGACTACGATATTGATTACAAGTGGGAACTAAACAAATAAGCAATTGATTTGTTTTGTAAACGGGAGTTGTAAATAGTAGCCTGGATACGGTTCATATTTGTAAATAAGGCTAGCGTCTATCTAAAATCTGTATATAAACCCAGTGTGTATAATTTTTATCTTATAATATTTTGTATGATATAATTTTATCTACAGTAGGTGTTTTTTCCTACCGTCCTTTACATCTTTTCAACCAGTTTCTTTCCAAGTCACAACATTTATTCCTCAACTCCCTCGCGGAGCAGTCCCGTTTCATGTACAGTCGTTTATTTATAACCGGAAACCGTCCAGAAATTTGATTTCAAAAAGTCCACATGAATGTGTTGATCTTTTCAGAAACTTGTTAGGTTATAGGGCCTGAGCCATCTGTAGTTAAGATGTTGGAGCAGTCTGTGATGGATAGAATTCCAAATGGACAAAAGAATCATGGTTTTCGTACGTACAGTACGTACATTAGATGGGTTGGGTGTGGTGGTATGAAATGCGTGAGGACATCGTTCACCAAGCTAAAATTACGTAGTAAAATGAGTATGGAATCAAAAATGAATACTGTTTTTCTCAAGAATATTCCCTATATGAATTCATAAGTAACATGGGAAGAACTGTCAGAAATATCAACAAAAATAAATATAAAAACAAATAACTTCGTGTTTGAAAAATAAATACAATGTACAGTAACTTGTGGCCAATGAAAATCAAGAATAAAATACCAAACAAGTCACTATATTACACATGATACAGTATGTACAACATAAAAAAGACACAAGCTCAAAATCAATAACAATTCTGCTTACCAGCTCTAAGTCTGTTCAAAAGTATTTCCTTTCTTCCTTTTAAACATTCTGTCTCTCATAGTAAGCGCACTCGATACAGCAGACTCTGACGGTTCCAACGTCAGTTCCCTAGCCCTCTTAATTCTGTGCTCCTGCGCAGAATCCTGTTGATCCAACTTATCGCTTGGCAGGATAATAGCTCGATCAACACTGTATGGCAAGCCACGGTGTTTCCCTCGATACAAAAGCGCTATAATAACAAGCTTTGACACAGTTGTAAACTGCCCTGAAAATGAGGTTGTTGTTCCAGGATAACCCAAACTGAGACCAACGGTACCGTAGGCTGATGTGATTTCAAACAGAACAGCAAAAGTATTGAACGCTTCGTCCCCGGGTGCAAGTCTACGACCTTCTGCGATTGTAATAATAAACAGTCCCAAAAAAATAAACCAAAGATCGAACGAGAGTTGCTTTCTAATATGCGTAGCAATCAAGGATGGAGCCTCCTTATCCTGACTTTCCGGGTCATAATAAACTCCGAGCGATTGCTCTTCGTAAACGTTTGTATGTCGGATGGACAACGCCAATGGCAATACTGAAACGTACATCATAATCATGTAACTAACTTGGACAGCTACATGAAGCGCTGTCAGATCGATTGCACTGAACCCCGCTGTACGTGTACAGAACGCCTGATACAACCCTGCCATGATTCTGATCGACACCGGCAGGGAATCCACAGCCGAGCTTTTCAGGTCCAGGATAATAAACAAAACCAAGTCTACAACGTTAAAGCATACAAGGACTGCAAACAGCCACCACGTTGCATTCGATGGAAAAAGAAGAGTAAAGCATCTGCGTGGATGATCAAGTAAGAACCCAAGCGACTCTCTAGTTCTACCGTTTTTGGGCGATATTTTGAATGAAATCCAGATAATAACCCTGAGAAGAACTGGAAACCCTGTGTTACCAATGACAATCAAGAAAGACGAAATCAATATAGGAAACCTTGCATCCACAAACGACATCATGGAATTGGGAGTCAAGGTTAAACCAAGATTGTTGAAAGAAGAACAAGCAGTAAAAATACCCCACCAAACGGGGCTTATAGCACTATCTTTAAAAACGTGTTGGTACTCACTGCTTCTTACAGCCCAAGGAATAAGGCATATAGCACCAAGAAGATGGAACCCAACGTAGTAGGAAATCAAAATTTTGGATAAAAGTTTAAGAGCTCTGTACTCAACACCACCAAGTTCTTCTCTTTGGTCATCGGTCAAATCAACAAATACTGAATTACCACCAATGGTAGGCTGCCATGAAACATAATTAGAGCTCATCACCCGTGTAAGTCTTGGGCGTTCAAACGATTCCATTGAAACGCTGGTATTTCTCCTTCCAGCTTCCAGCATTTTGTGAAACGATAGAGACGGTTTGAGTTTTTTGCCAAAATTGCCGCCCACATCTATACTGTAAGATCTCTGTTTGAATTCAGGTTTTCTAGTGGGCACATTCTCCCCCGGTACAAAGCCGGTTTTTGTTCGATGTAGCTGTTCAAAGCCGTCCTCCGTATCTGTGTCAGGAGTCACACATGGGGAAAAATCCGTTTTCGCATCACCTACATCATCCAGACCCTTAATTACAAGTGCAGGGCCAGCATCTTCCGATTCACGAAACTTTGACAAGATTTCGATAGATTTCGCTACTTCTTGGGGTTGTATAGACTTATTTCGTTTTTGTGAATGACCTTTTTGGAATACTGCCGGTGAATTTTCAAGATTAGGATGTTTTTCAGGAACGGGTGTGGTTGCATAACCATTTTGGTTATTTTCAGATACGTTGTGAGCTGGGCGCCTTGGTGAAGGGGGGTCAGCAAATTTGATATCTCTATTGGCTGGAGGTAAAAAAACTGATTGGTCCTCTTGGTTTTGAGTATTAAGAGACTGGTCGATTAACGAAGGTCTGCGAGGGTTTCCGGGGGATACGAAATGCATTTTTCTTGGGACTCTTCTTGATGGTGAGCCAAATAAATTGTCGAGAGTTAGTTTTCTGGAAAGTTTGGGACGCAGACTATCTGTTTCCACCACTTCTTCGTCTTTTTCATCCTCCACAGCCACTTCCGAGTCTCTGACTGTAAAATGCCGTCTAATCTTTGATTGTTCTTTTGATTTTCGGTTGACATGTTCGATTCGTTTTTCGAAACCGTGAAGTCTAAAGAAAACTAGAGAAGAATGAATGAAGATTGGAGTGGTGATCATAGGAAACAGAAATAGCAAGATCTGCTGCCATAGAGAAATATTGTTGACGTCAACTGGGTTCAAGCCACCCTGTGTGCATGCACTTGAAGCAAAGAAAAGGGCGTCAACATATGAAGTTGTTTTTACTGGGTAAAACAAGATAGAAGCTGTCAAGATACAAATGAGGATGTAGACATAGTGAAGGGAGATGAAAGCCCATTTAAGTTGTGATAGAGAGATGAGTTTTTTGCGACACTCATCATAAATTTGGCTCATGAGCGTGACAGCCTTTGTCAAATGGACGATATCTTGGAAAACGGTGGGTGAGCAAGAAGCTGCGATGGAGAAGAAGAAGAAGAAGAGGAAGTAAAGTAAGAATGAGAAATACAGAAATCTGAGATAGAAATAATAATAAAAATTACCTGTAGTAAGACATGATGTTTAGGGAAAGTAGTGAGGGTTTATAAGGAGAGAAAAAATTGGGAAAAAAAAAATTGAAAAAAAGAAAAAAAAAAAAGTCAATATGCTAAGTGAGCTTTTTAGGATGAGACAGTGAGGTTTATTTGTTTTTGACCTCAAAGGAGAAAGACGCAAATTAGGACGCTCCGGTTCATAGAGAATAGAGAAAGAAGTTGGCAAATCAGGAAACATTAAAGGGGTGAGAGGCTTTGGACGTGAACACTGCACGTAACAAATGAAAATATTAGAGTTTTCAGGCTGAGGCAATGATGCTGGTGATGCTTGTGATGCTGGTAGTTGTGAATTTATGACGCAGGTGAAATTCTAAATTGGAATAGTTGTCTACCTCTCTAGTCAATCGGCATTCACGATAATTTGGATTTTTACTTCCCGAAATGTCACTGGAGGGGTTTGTTGGTATCGAGTTATCGAACAGATGGACCATCTATCTCACTACTTACTGTGATAGATATCTAAATGAATATCGATAAACTCATGGTCTTGTTTAGTTTTATGCGATTCAGTTCGATTAGATTAGATTAGATTAGAATACACAGAGAATACACAGATATGAATTACAATATTCAGAGAGTTCTTCGCTTTGTACAGTACACTCAGTTGCCTTTACGTCCACCGCACCGTACTGTAGTAGGACTGCTCTACCAAAGGCAAACTCAAACTCAACAAGACTGGCAAACTGTTTTCATAAGCATTCGCTGCCATACTCGTTTTGACCATATCAACTACTTGTCCATTAGACTGTAACACAACTGCAATATCTAAATAAACATTTGGGCTAGATACTCTAGAACACAGTTGACGATAGTTCTTTTTTCTCCTATTTTCTTCATGCACTGGGCTGCATTTGTTCAATATGCCACCCTCTCCAAGCCCGTTGAATTTTTTCATTTCCTTTGGGCAGCTTTACCTAGCTTGCATAGCATAGAACACTACGACTTTCGTTTCTATTGATTTTGGCTGAGTTGGTTGTGACTTTGCTTTATGATATTCGGTATTGGAGGCTAAGCTAATGGGCTCAACTAAGTTAACTCAACTCACCTCAATTGAAAAGGACCTTTTTTCTCTTATCATCCTGGTGCCTAGTTTGCTTTACCTTAAGTCTAAACAAGAATATAAGTTCCAAGAATTTACCGCTTTCAACGTGGCGATTCAAATGGTCGGTATTGGCTATGCAAAAGATTGTGATCACCTTAATCGAAACGGACAAACTGGATGGATATCTAACTATCTCCGTAGCCAAATTATTATTTTCTTATCATAACAGTCAGTTTCGTAGCATAAATTGCAACACCAAACAAGACAGGAATACGACCTTAATCAACACCAACAGCAACACTTTCAATAGACATCAAATATTGTCCAAGAAAACCGTTTGTCTGTAGTCCCATCCTCAATCTACACTACCTATAATGCACCTTGATGATAATATGAATTTATGAAACTAATCACAATCAAAATTATTCCGAATAGAATGTTCCATAATACAACAGGTAAAATATATTTGTGGCTGCAGTTTTCTGTTGGATCTTCACGCCCCTCATCCCCCAAGAATTCACAGGTTTTTGGCCTCCAATGATATACCGCATCTCGAATCTTATGCATCGACAAAAACCTTTTTCAGGCAGTAGTATCCCATTTTTTTATCTTTATGCGCCAAAGAAACGCTTTTACTACGCACTGTAGTAAAGCACCACTTGGCACAAAGACATTAAGTTCAAGTCAGTAATAGTGCCATGCTAATAACCAGAAAGACTGGCAAAAAGATAGATACTACCGACAGAAAGCTTGTAGTAGCAATATTGCGCTTCTTGCAACAAATAGGAAACAGCTGTGGCCCTTCTCCCAACGACGTCATAGGCGGCAAATCTAAGATCTTAGATGCTTCGGCGTAACAAATAAACAACTACGATAGCAAATTATGGGCAGGTTGAGCAAAACAAACAAGAAAAAACTATCCCCACAAAACCTCTTGCACCTACCCATTTTATTACAAGTAATCTGGGCAGGCTGTGTAAAGTTAATCCATCCCAAAGCGTGCAATTAGGGTATAAAAAACGTTCACATGCAACAACAGCTCGTAGATATATGAGAGTGGCTTCGAAACAGAACTTCTTCTTTTTCACCACAAAAAGGCCGATTAGGTCAACTGTTCTTTTTATTCATTCAGCATAATTCTTTTAAGAACTGATTCAAAATGTCTCCGAGATGGCATAAACATTAATGCTGAATGTGATCTATACAATGTATTAAAAATAAAGTACCATACCAATAATCACCCATAAGGCTGAAATTCATAACTTAACAAACTGTAAACAAAAGATTCATTGTCAAATGTTCCAGCTGATATAGTATCTTGACCAAACCACTCAATCTGCTATTTCCTGCCCTTTATGAATGCGTAATATGATGACGACTGCCTTTTATTGAATGTGGTTACTGGCTGCTGCCTGAAAAAAACGGCACCAAGTGTCACCACTACAATAATGAATTGGATCTTGAAGCTTAAGTTAGTAGGATTCTATAGTTGCAGAGAGAAATTGGGAAGATTGGATAATTGTTAGATCCAAAAGGTTTATACTGTAGGTTAGAGCTATATACCTAATATGCCATGCATAGCTCCCTGAAGTTGACCATGTCTTATAGTGTATTGAAGTGGTTGCTGGAGATTTGACATGATAAGATATGGCTGTAGGTAATTCATCACAGCGACAAATAGTTGCTGACAGTGTATCGTAGCAAAAGCTATAGTCGTTGACGTCTCATTTAATCATCGGCGATTTTCATCTTTTTTTGAGACTTTAGATTGGACTCAATTTACCAACATATGCCAACCGGTAAGTATCGAAATATCAATGGGTAATAGCATCGGCATTTCAACAGGTTTTGTTAAGCCGCATCCCTCACAGAAAATACTATAACTATCACATGACACCATAGTAACCCCAAAAAAAATTCCAATATGCAAGCGCCGTTACACCAAACATTCGCGATCACAGATTTGTTCTATTTCTATTTTCATTTTCTTGATTAATGACTTCCTCAGAATCACAACCACCAGCAAAGAAACAGAAGCTACAACAACCTTTTTTTGTACCGAAATATGTACTGAAAGGACACAAGAAAGCTGTCACAGCCTGCAAAATCAGCCCTGACGGGAAGCTTCTTGCCTCATGCTGTATGTACCGAACTATATAGCATCGCACGTCACGGCACGATGTTTGATGTTCAACAAAATTAGCGCTAACGAATATTTTTGTAGCTGCTGATGCAACATTAAGAATATGGAGCATGCAGTCTCATGAATGGATAGCAACACTTGAAGGGCATACCGAGGGGATTTCGGAT
This sequence comes from Geotrichum australiense, assembly GCA_030563945.1. Classification (NCBI taxonomy): domain Eukaryota; kingdom Fungi; phylum Ascomycota; class Dipodascomycetes; order Dipodascales; family Dipodascaceae; genus Geotrichum; species Geotrichum australiense. Next base: position 230,648 of record JAJMKR010000014.1, on the reverse strand, counting down.
ATCGCATGGGCGCCTGATTCTGAAGTCATAGCATCAGCATCCGACGATAAGTCTGTTCGGATATGGCATGTTCCAACAGTAAGTACTACGCGTTTTTTTATAAAACCCTCTAACTTATTACTATGAGGTTTCATTAACTCAACGTCAAGTCTAACTCATTCTCCAGTGCACCCAGCTTCGACTATTAACTGGCCACACACACCATGTTACTACAGTATCTTACAATCATAAGGGCAATCTTCTCGTCTCCGGCAGTTCAGATGAAACCCTTCGCTTATGGGATGTGCGGCATTCGCGGTGTCTTCGTATCATGGCAGCGCACAGCAACCCACTTTCCAGTGTTTGTTTTTCACCCGATGGGACTGTCATCCTTTCAGGAAGCCACGATGGGCTCATCAGATTATGGGATACGGGGACTGGTCAGTGTTTGAAAACGTTGATTGCAGACGCAAACAGCCCGGTTCTAAATGCGAGGTTCTCGCCAAATGGGAAGTACTTGGTGGCTACTACGAACGATGGTGGAATCGGAATGTGGGAGGTGATCGGCGATAGTATGGTTAAAAGGTATGAAGGGGATCCGTTGGGGTATGGAAGAATGGTTGAGTTTGTGATTGATGAAGATAATGAGATTTACTTGTAAGTGTTTTCTACTGATTCCCTATGTTGTGTGTGTGTTACAGAAGGTGGTGGCTAACTGTGAGTTTGATAGGTTGCAGGGAAGTGGAGAGAAAGAAATTGGAGTGTGGAATTTGCAGAAGAAGGAAATGGTGGCGAAGTTGGAAGGACATGAAGGTGTGGTTTTGGGGCTGTCTGTGAGTAAAGATGCGAAAACATTGGCGAGTTCAGGTCTGGATTGCACGGTAAGAATTTGGGAAAGGAGTAGTGAATCGCAATCAAATAATGACGATGCTTGAGTTGGAAAGCCTAATTTAACGGAATCGGTGTCTTGAAACTGGTGCTCGATCCACATAAATACTATATTGGTGTCATGGTTTGCAGATGATTATCATGGAAACATAACAGTACGTAACGCATTAAAAGCCGGGTAGAGCTGTTTATAACATACGAAGGTTTGATGATATTTGGATCATGAAGCGTGGATGAGTTGAAATTCTTTGAACACAAAAACAACGCTCGATTTTAAAATACTTTACTTGGCCCCTTTAACGCTAAAGGTATTGAGATGTGTTTGGGGATTTTTTGTTATATTGGATAGCAACAATCAGTACTATGAACAATTTAGTGAATATAGTTGTATAAAATATAATACTGATTAATATACCAATCGGTAAGTAAGAATGTGTATATGATAATGTTGGAAAATGATGATTCGTTTTTAAACATTGGAGTGTTCAATAATCATCTCGGATACTCCGCTACAAACTTTTGACCCCTGGCTGGTTTATTGATGTCTTGATTACTGGCGACCGATTTTAAAGGAAGTAACTTGTTGCATTTTTCCAAGGTCATTCAAACAGAACATCTTTTTTAGAATAAGTCAGCTGTTGTTGGTTTAATCTAGGATGGATTGTGTTTTGATTGAACTGTTGTAAGGCTGTTGATTAAAAGAGTGTTGTACCAATGAATATAATAACAGACATAAAATAAAGTGTCGTGTCTTTGAGATTGAGTACGGGCCCGCTCATCACTTACTACTCACGATGTTGATAAGTTGATGAGAGAAAATAAAGATATTTTACACATATGGCGTTTCATTCTCGTAGAAAAAACAACGCTGGTTCTAGCTCTAATGTAATCACTGCTAAATTCTACAAGCCATATCATATGTGCGGGACATTATTTGTAACAAAAAGGGAGAGAAGTCGAAGCACTCATCTCGGCCGGCTATTTCAGCAATTTTGTACGGTGCTTATGCCGATAACTACCGCAAATCCGATTATGTAATACATACTTTTCAGTAATTTAGGCTTGCGCCATATAGTGAAAAAGCCAGAAAGATACTATGTGCTCACAGCAAGTTAGGATGACCTTGACGATTCTATATAATACCGCTGATTCCCTCCATTTCCACAATTTTCAGCTTTTACTGCAATTTCTTGTAACGCATAGTTTTCTTTCTTTTGAGATTTCTCTTGTTTCGATATATATCGTGACGCAAGATATAAAAACTATGTGACTCGGATATGTTTTATTTGTCAACCAGCAAAGAATTTCGTCGATTACTGAATGGGAATATGGATTTTGTATAGTTAATGCTAACAAAATTGGGGTTTCACTGTTAGGCAGCATATAACTTCAATTGCTGCTACGCTATGATTATACCTACTGTGCCGACATGAAGTGTAGTATGTTGTCGAATGAGATGAATAACCTATGGGAACATGGGACCGGGTTTCCACCTAAGGTAACAGTGACTATACGAACTACTGTGAATTACTTTTCTAAGTCTTTTTTCAAAAATTAGTCATATCGTTCTAACTTACTTAATACATTTGTTAAGCTACGATTTCAACAATTTTAAGGCCCTCGCCCCACGTTGACTGTATGGAAGAACTCTACCGATTGACTTTTTAAGGACGAACTTTAATTTAGTCGCTGCTGTTACCACCGATTTTGAGGAAGGGGCAAGAGAGCAAAACCATATGGGACCATCATCTGACAACTGTGTACTCTACGCAAATCGCCTAAATATGAGAACTCGCGTTCATTGGATGGATATGAGATTTGATGGGCCGCTACACAATTTTGAACAAAATTGCCCTTGTTTTAAGCTTTGATTTAACCTTTCAGTAAATGTAACCGACCAGCTATTTCCCCAATATGCGACTCTGCTACACTTTCTTTCTAAGGTTTCTATTGTATGGTCGTTTCATTGAAACACCACTGCTTCAGTTAGTTGACTTGTTAAGTGCTTGATATGTGGCAACGAGTGGACGAACTCTCATACGACCTATACGCAGCAAAGTGAGGAAGGATACAGAGAGAGAGCAAAAGCGCAGAACCCCACGGTTCAATTATTAATTCAGAGTGGAGTACAAATAACTGTGTATGTATTGCAGGTTCATCCACGAAAAAAGGAAAAATTTTCAAAACTTTTCACAAATCATAAGTAAAGCCAAGCCGGAACGACAATTTCAAACTCATTTTTTAAACAGTGTTTACCCCAGAATCAAAGTTCGTGTATAAATATTTGAATAATTGGCTTTTTTATTTTATTTTTTCTTCCTTTCTTACAATCTCTTTTTTTCAGCCTTTTAATATAGTTTCTTTGTATATTTGCTTTAAGAAACAACTTGAACGGATTGCTTCATAGGGAAAAAAGACTCCAAAATGACTGCTGAAAAGATTCCTTCTGAGCCAACAGCTACAATCTCTTCTTCTGCTTCATCTGATGTGGACCCAGAAAAGCTGGCAACTCAATCAAATGCTGGCCAAGTAGATGTATACGATATTCCTCCAATGTCTCTTGAGGAGCAGGAACAGAAAATCAATGAACTAGCCTTGAAGTACAACATAGACCACAAGAAGCTCATGTGGAAACTGGACCTCCACATCGTTCCTGCAATTTGTCTTTTGTACCTCTTAGCATTCTTAGACAGAGTCAATATCTCAAACGCAAATGTCTATGGAATGTCTGAAGACCTGAACCTCGTTGGAAACCAATACAATATTGCATTGACTATTTTCTTTGTCCCTTACATTCTTTCCGAGATTCCTTCTAATTACTTTCTGAATAAATTCAAGCCCCATGTGTGGCTAACAATTTGCATGGTACTCTTTGGCGCTGTTACTCTGGCGCAAGGATTCACCCAAAACTTTGGCGGGTTAGTTGCTTGCAGATGGTTCCTTGGAATGTTCGAAGCTGGCATGTTCCCCGGTTGTTTCTACCTTCTCGCAATGTGGTACCGCAGAGAAGAAGCTCAAAAACGTTATTCGTTTTTTTTCAGTTCAACTTGTCTCGCTGGTGCGTTCAGTGGTCTCATTGCTGCTGGTATTTGGCGACTTGACGGTGAACGTGGACTTGAGGGTTGGAGATGGATTTTTATTATTGAAGGTGCAATTACTGTTGCCTTCTCAATTCTCATGTACTTTTTCATTTCCGATTTCCCAGAAGATGCTTCTTTTTTGAAAGAAAACGAGCGTATGTTTATTAAGGCGAAACTTGCTTTGGACGCTGGTGAATCTTCACACGAAATTAAGTTAGATGTCCAAGGTGTCCTCAGAGTTTTCAAGGATTGGAAAATCTGGCTTTCGGGTCTTCTCTACTTCTTCCTTATTATCCCTGCTTACGGTTATGCCTACTTTGCTGCCGCCATCGTCAAATCACTTGGTCACTCCCCTCTTCAAACACAGTTTCACTCCGTTCCACCATGGGTTGTTGCCTTTGGCATGTCAATGATTTTTGCATATTTCTCTGACCGTCTCCGCCACCGTTCCGGATTTGTCATCTTATCATGTCTTATCGCTATTGCTGGGTTCATCATGCTTCTCGCAAACAAAACTGATGTACATGTGCGTTACGGTGGACTTTTCTTGATTGCGTCTGGATTATACACGGCGATGCCATTACTGATTTGTTGGACAAACATGAATTTGGCAGGACACCACCGCCGTGCCGTGGGTACTGGTTGGCAAGTTGGATTCGGTAACATTGGGGGTATTATCGCTACATTTTCATTCATGTCTAAAGACGCCCCTCACTACGTTAAGGGTTTGTCTATTGGCCTTGGTGCTTCTGCCCTCTGTATGATCTTCATCGCTGTTTACGTTTATGGTATTGCTTGGGAAAACAAGGCTAAGAAGGCAGGCAAGTTTGATGAGAGATACACCAAAATGAGCGATCTTGAAAAGAAAGTTGCTGGAGACTTGAAGCCATCCTTCAGATACAATTTCTAGATTACCAAACTAAAATATTTGAAGGTTGATGTGGGTGTTGTTGTTTTTTTAATGTTTTCCTTTTTGTTAATCTCTTTCGGAATGAATTGTCTCTTATTATGTCCGTTTTGTTCTTTATTTTTTTTCTCTCTCTCTATGTGTTCTAATGATATATATATAAACCGACATATAAATGAAAATGTTAATGTTTTTGATGATAGTATTGTTCTCATTTGAATGTTATGCTGATGGACGTCTTTTAGGAGTTAGCCTTATTTACTTTTTTGCCCTAGCTTATAAGTCACTGTAAGTGCTGAATTTTGTAAAGTCTTAATTTACCGGTATGCAATAGCCAAAATAGGAAATTTTCTTAATTGGGATGGGAACGGGTCAAGCTAACATCTAATTATATCCAGCTTTAAATTACACAACACAAATTTGTAGTTTTGAAATGCTCATATCAGATTCTGATACAATCTCATCCAAAATAATTATAAGAACTCATCACTGTAATTACATACAACACAATATTATATTGATTTGTTAACCTATATTCTTAAGGTCACTGCTAATGAGAAGCAGATAAGGGCTTTTGTGATTTCCAAAACTCCGTTTCTGGTTTGATATCAGAAAGGCTTACGTTGACGTGCTCATGAATACAAGGTAACGTACAGAAAAAGCTAAAATAATCACAAATATAAAAGAAGAAACGTTGGAATAATTCCAGATAAATGATTATACAAGTCGTATTTACTCTAGTTATTTAAACATAGATGACAATAAATTAACTGGTTCTACTGTGTATCAGCTCGTTTGAACAATCGCCCAATCTATATAAAGCCAAACTCCGTTTACAACACCAATTAATGCTTTTAACTAACAACTGTATCCAGATCTCCCACTCATCGTCTCTTTTCCCACACCTGTATGTAGCTTTCATTCAAAAACAGCAACTCAGGTCTCACATCTTTAACCCTCAAATCCTGTATCTCCACCCACTTCCCCCTCGCGCGGTCCCTAACCTGCAGCGCCCACCCATAACAATCTTTCCCATCCGAATTTCTATTCACATACAGCACCACATTCGCGACCATATCATACACCGGCCGTGTGTCGTCCACAATGCTGTCCAGCTCCAGTCCATCTGGCGTAAAACTCACTACGGTCCGGTTACGATCCTCTGTCTCTAGCAGCTGTGACTTGTCAAAACGTTTGATGTGGAATATTAGAAATGCGGGGGCTTGCTTGATCTGGTATCGCCGCCGCACTGCTGCTTGTTCCTGTACTTGGACGCCGTTATACTTTTCAAGTAAGGTGGTAAGTGGTACCTGGGGGATCTCTTTCTCAACGTCGCCTTTGAACAATGGCGCTGGAGGTAAGTCCAATGCAAGAACCAAAAATGGAGCTGTGCTCAAATTGATCTCGATCGACGGTAGCTTTTGTGTTTTGATTTGCAACTGTCCCTGAAAGACTAAGTGGATTATGCTTGATTTTGGTTTGGTTTTGGATCCTCCTAGCGAGATGTGGAGAGTATTAAGAAGCCATATGAGAAACTCGAACGGATCCTTTTGCGTTGTTGGAGTAAATCGTTTATTAGATAGAAGAGTTATAAGCTGAAGCAATTCATGAGGTGAAACATGGGGTTGAAATGCTCGGGGGTTCCAAAGTTTGCGAATCAGTAAACTAGTCTTTTTGACAATATCTGGCCTTTGGGAAAAATCTTCCAGCATAAAGAAGTTTCGAAGTGGAGGTGTATGCGATATTAACTGAAATATAACATTTGCGTAATCGTTTTCTTTGATGTTATTGAGACCAACAAATCCTGGTTGATATGGTGTGTGTGAAAGATCATAACTGGTTGACGGGACTTTGTCAAGTGCAGCTACTTCTTTTTTCGTGTAAATCGGGTTAGCGACGTACTTGATATCATCCAGTGCTGAACTCTTGACCTCATAACTTTCCGGCAGAATGTAGACTTTCAACGACGTTAGATTAATGTATACATGGTGGTTTTGATCCACGCTATGAAAGTAAGCATGAGAAGACTTTCCTCGTCCTTGAAAATACTTCCCGCATACTAAGCACGCGTAGACATTGTTATTTGACAGCGACACGGAGCACAGTTTCTCAAAATCGAAATCAAGACGTGACCGGTCAATAGTTTCAAGGTACAGGGTTTCACTATGTTGTTGTGAGACTTGGGAAGGCTCGACTGGCTCTACCGAAGAAGATGGGGTAGCTGACGAGTTCAACGTTGCGGATACAGTTGAATCTCGATTCTCGATTTCGGGTTGTTCTGCTTGCTTTTTACTAAATAGAGAATGTGATGATCTCGGCTTCTTTTGACGTGTTAGTAACAAGCGGTAGTCATCTTCGTCTTCGTCTTCCTCTTCTGAAGTAATGTTACGTCGTTTACTCATGTGAATGTTTGATGTCGTGAAATCTCCTGCCGGAATGTGTCAAGAGTGAAGAAAGATGCGCCTATAAGCAATTGAAAGCAACTAAGGTGGATCAGCAAACAGGAAACGGTAATAAGATGGAAATGAGCTGTAAACAAAAACCAACAATTCTTGTAAGTTGCAATGACACTTTCAATGAATTTATGGCAAACGATCTGTGAGTGACAGGATGTTGTTGTTGATAATGCTAGTTATATCTAAATTTTCTCGTTTAACATGTTAAAACTGGGTAAGTTTACACAGCGTTATAAACTTACTCCCAAAATGAACACTAAAATTACCCTACAAGTGCGATGCGTTTCAAGCTGAAGGTAACAACGAGTATTACAGCTTTGACATGATTTTTTTCTCAACTTTTTCTTGATTCTCTCTCTTCTTCCCTTTATTTTCTTCTCTAATAAAGTCTTGAACTTCTATATCCATTCGAATATTTCATCTTTTTCATCACCTTATATACCCTGATCTGGACTATACCACAATGTCAATTGATACTGAATCGTATGTATAGCTCATATGAAATTTCGGAACAAAGAGAAATTGTTTAAATGGGAAGCCCTGACGAAAAAAGAAAAAAACTTGACCTGACCTTTTTTGTTCTGTTTACTAACTAAATCTTCTAATTTCTTTCAAATAGTATGAACGAACATGTGCCTAACAGCGCATCTACTAAAAGTGAAGAAATCTCTTCTGCGGAAAGTAAAGACGGTCTGAGTTCCGCTTCTACAGTAGCCGGACAGGTTGTCTACACCGCAGACGAAATGTTGGAAATATGGGAAAAGCTTAATGAGCGAGGTAGCTTCACAACCAACAATCCCCAGAAAGTCGCATTCTATAATCTCATACTCCCCAATATTACTGAAATTCCTTCAGACGAAATTACAGATTATTCTCGAAAAGCATTCAAAGAACGGTTAAGCCGTCCTCCACCTCCTACCCCTATTTCCACTTACAATTCAAAATTTCAAAAGCATACTACCCGCCAACCCCACTCTACCTCATCATCTTCGCATATTTCTCTATCGGCGTCAAAGTGGGCAGCAAACCCTGTATCCGTTACTCCTGAGTTTCCTAGGATGGTACCTAGCCAACTTCCTGGATTGGTACCCCCTGAACTCATAAAATGGGTATACATGGATTCAAATGGCCTGGAGCAAGGGCCTTTTGATGGAGTGAAAATGCATGAGTGGTACTGCGATGGATGGTTGAGCGATGATTTAATGATTAAGCGGTTTGAGGAGCCCAGGTTTTATCCTTTATCTGAGTTTATACAGAGCGTTGGAGATTATACAGGGCAATTTTTGGTTCCTCAGCCACAACTCACAGTTCCTGGATACCCAATTGATATTGCATTAGCGCCCAACACAGTACTTCCTGAAGATATCAATTGGATGTATAGAGACCCCAACGGGGTTGAGCAAGGCCCGTTTGACGGGATTAGAATGCAGGAATGGCTATCTATGAAGTGGCTTGAAGAGAGCTTACTTATTAGAAGAGTCGAAGAAGGGCATTTTTACACTATCAAGCAGTTTATGAATAAGGTTGGGAACAATAAAGAACCTTTTCTCGTACCCTTGACGCTTGTCCCAGGTGTGGAGGCTAGCATGATGAATACCAGTCAGCAGATGACACCTCAATGGCGAACTCAGGAACAGATTTTGGCTAGCCAACGTGAAGCTCTACGGGCACAGCAATTGCAATTGGCGGCTCTCCAGCAGCAACAACACGAATTGATGATTCAAAATGGGTTGATGATGAATCGTGCATTGATGAAGACTGAAGAAGAGGATGTGGGTGACAGCACGGACGAAAGTATTGGCGTTGCAACTACTGAAAATACAGATAATTCTATGGATATGGGCGATAAAGAAGAGTATGGTAGTGGGAAGTCTAAGGAACATGATGGCAAAACAACTGAATTTATTGATTGGTGTAAGAACAAGTTTGAAAAACTGGAACTTGACAAGAAACGAGAAAAGGAAGTAATTAAGCGGTTGCTTGAGTTTGATGAAAAGGATGTTGAAGATGAGTATAACGAAATGTTTGGTAGTAAAGAAGGGGGTGAGTTTGCGAAAGAGTTTATGAAGATGAAGGGTAATTTGAAGACGCAAGAAGTGATGGACAGATGGAATTGAATAGTTTGTTGTGGGTATATTGAAAGAGATATGAAAAGATTATAATGAGCAATGAGTATATTAAGTAGATAGAATGGAAGTGAATTAGATTAAATATGAGACGTGTATCTTGACAAGATGAAATGAAAGCGAATTGACTAACGTAGATATTGATGGACTTGTAGAGTTGTTGATATCCAGCATTATGATAACTACAGTTAAACCCAAACATAAGCATTGATACTTGCAAGCATATTCTACTGGTTTAGCATTTTTTGGACATTTTGAAATTTTTGTGTGTATAGTAAATATATCCCAATCCTCAATCTTTAAAAGCATATTCACCAGTTAAGCATATTTTTTCTCAAAAATTAGCCATGCTTATGTTTGGGTTTGACTGTAGCTAGGCTATAAGATGAAGAAGAAGTTGTCAATGGTTTATTAGCATTAAGTTTGGACAGTGATTAGATTTTAGTTGAAAAGCTTGTAATATTGTACTGTACGGTAGTTCAGTTGAGATTTTATCAAGATAAGGTAAAATAGTATCCATATAGGGGTGAACCTAATCTATGAAGTTAAATGGATACATAATATCTGGATATAAACATGATCCAAAATAATACAGTGGAAATTAGTAGAAAGAGGGTGAAAAAAAACAAACAAAAACAATAAGGGGAATTATATGGAGAGGAGTGAAAGATCATTCAAGTGTTTGCGTGGTGTGGTGAAGTAGCCATCAGCATTCATCGTTATAAACGCTTTTGGCGCTGATGATTTAGGAATAGATATGTTTATGTCAAAATGAAGAGACAAGTTTGCGAGAGAGAGAGAGAGAGAGAGAGAGGGTTAGAATTGAGGTACCGCCAAAGTTAACCTCCGAAACATTTGGTAGAGCTCAAACCAGAACCGAAGTTGTAAGTTAGTTACGTTACTACTGCACAATTCCAACAGAACAGAACACATTTTGGCACCGCGTACAGTACTGTAGGTGACAATTCTTTCCCTATCAGAAGGAAAAACTGCAACAACAGGAGCAACAATTATTTATAAGCACGCACAACAGTTCAACTTCCACCTGCGTTTTTAGCCCCCTACTGTTACGGTACTCCTCTGCTTCGAACAGGAGAGCCAAAATTTCTAGTGCCGTGAGGAATAAATTTGTTTGACTGGATCGGATTAATCAATATAGCCTAAAAAGTACGCACAGTACGTAATTTAGAGCACAAATTTAAGGATTTCTATTTATTTTGTGTGGATAAAGGTTATGGAATGAATTAATGAAAAGGAGAATTACATAGGGGTAAAGTGAGCGGGTCTTTTTACACGACGAAATGTGCAAAATGGCCAGTGTCGTCGTTGCCATCAGGCAACAAACAAAACAAAACAAAACAAAATGAGAGAGAAATGAAAAGAAAATGAAAGGAGAACAAGATGGTTGGCATGGCAACAAACCAGGTCTTGCTAACCTCATGGTCTACGAAAATAGAATTAATAAAAGTAAACAAATTATTGAGAGAGGTGACAATAATCAATATGCCCATAAAAATTCAGGGGCTGAAAGTTTTTTTTTTTTTTTTTTTTTTTAATATTTCTTTAACCGTAACTTAAATTGAGTTAACCCAGATAGATTTAACTTGACAATCTGTGTTTGCGATGGTTATTGGACTATTTATAACTTTTTTTCTTCTTTTTTAAAGTTAACAACCCATAAGAAAAAAAATAAAAATTGGCATCTTGACACAACCAAACACATGTGTTGCGAAAGAAAAAAAAATAAACACGCCAAGAGAATCACAGTTGACTTATTAGACAAGAGCAGAATAATACGATTCACTTCTTGGAATACGGCAGGTGTAATTGGTAATGGGGGTGATGTTTATTGGCTTGAATTTTAGTATCCGTAAAAAAAAAAAAAAGAGATGTGTGTGCGTGTCTAGGAGGACTTGATGGAAGTGGACTTTGTTTGTGAACATGAATTGGAATAGAATAAATTTACTGTACATGGAATTTGAATTCAGGACGGATGAATTTGGCTGGTATGATTGGGTGGTGGCGGTTTTCCCACATAGCCAGGCGACATTTGTAATTCATTTGTGTGTATATTACATACTGTACTACTTCAAACAGTGTAGCATAGTAAAGTGAAGGCAAAGCAAAGTGAAAGCTACGCGTAAAAATAAACCCCCGACGGTGACAGACATGACCTTTCCACCTGGCTGTTTCTATTTTTGTTTCTTTATTGGGTTAGCGTTGGGTTAACTCCAAACTGGCATGGTTTCGTTTCGTTTCGTTTAGACGAACAAATGGAAGAATCCTTAAAGTATGGAAAAGGGGGGAGTAGGGGATATATGGCTAATAATTTGTGTTTGATCGGAGGTGGAGTGAGTGGGTGGTACAACAGTCTGAATTTGTTTGCGGTCAGAGGGGGTATTGGGGGGTTGTGAAGGATGATGGGCTGCTGGCTAGTCAGTTAGTTGGTTTCGATCTGAGAATGGGTGCATTGAATTGGACTGGGAGATGTCAATTAGATGATATCTTATTGCAGTCAATATACAAATCACGACGAACGATAAGATCACCATCATGATCAGTCAAATCCCGTCACTTCAACTGCCTACCTATTCTACATTGTTTGACTGTTTAATGTTCAGTCTGGCCAATGTTTCGTTGCTACCCATCCATCCACTTGACAACCCCGTCAAATACAGTAAAAACACACAGTACCCGACTACTACTGCTGAGTTACTTGGGTTACCTTGATAACCTGGTTAGTCCGTTAACCAACTGATGACCCAACTATCATCATCATTCTCTTCTTCATCATCGATCGTTCATTTTCCCATTGAATTTTTTTTCTATTATTCTTCCTCATAATAAAATACATCCCCTATACATACAGTCCAATTATTATTTAAATCTGCCTCTTCCTGATTTTCTTCTTCTTTCTTCTTCTTTTTTCTCTTCTTTTTTTTCCTTCTCTTTTCTCTTTCTTCTTCTTCTTTTCTCCAACTATCACGTTCTTTATAGTCATTCGTTTACACAAGCTGTCCAACTGCTTTATTCTTTTTACGTTCGTTAATATAATTTAATTTTCTACTCAAAAATGCAATTCTCTGCCATCGCTCTTGCTACCTTCGCTACCGCTGTCTCTGCCGGTTTCGTTAACGTCACCACTGTCACCATCCCTTGTGAAATCACCTCAACCGAAGTTGTCAAGTCCTACGTTACTTACTGCCCTGAAGCCACCACCATTGTTGAAGGTAACAAGACCCACACCATCTCTGAGCCTGGTACCGTCACCATCACCGACTGTCCTTGCACCAGAACCAAGGTCCACACCACTGTCACCGTCACCACTTGCCCTGTCTCTGAAGGAACCCCTGTTCTTCCTTCTAACGTCAAGCCCATCACCTCTGCTCCTGCTACCTCCGCCCCTGCCACCAAGGTCCCTGCCACCTCTTCTCCTGCCACCAAGGCTCCTGTCCACTCTTCCCCTGCTGGTAACTCCACTGCTTCTGTTCCTCCTGTCTCTCAAGGTGGTGCTGCTGCCGTTGGTGTCTCTGGTGCCCTTGCCGGTGTCGTTGCCGCTGCTGCTTACTTCCTTTAAGTGCATTTAAATTTTTGTATAACAATATTTGTATAATTTTTTGAATATATTTTAGAGGTTTTTTTTTTTTTTTTTCTAAATTCAATCTGTAATAAGCCCACTATTGATCTGACGGACTATCTATTTGTCCATTCGATCGTTTTAAGTCTATCTAAGCGAGAATAAGACAAGCACAAAATCCATTTCCTTAGTCGAAATTTTTTGTAAAACTCAATTACTTTGCCTAACGAGCATACCCCCCTATGTTGACTTTTACTCTATTGGAATCACCATAATATACAGCCACAAACAACAAAAAACGCGTACCATGATAGACCAAAGACCAAATACACAAAAGCAAAATAGTAAGTAGATATATATATATTGGGAGTTGTTTTTCTTGATATTTAGTGAAGGTTTGTGTCTTTTTTGGTATAGTATACTGTAGAGTATTTTTTTATGATTGGTTGGTATATAGTAGTAGAAGGTTAATCTGGATCTGGATCTGGATCTGAGACTGGATGGTTATGGCAATTGTTGTTTAGGTTTGTGTCTTATAACGGGTCTTGATATAGTGTAGCTGTATTATATTTTGGGTCTGGTACACGGTCAGTGTAGATTGGGTAATGTTGAGATTGTGTCTTGTAAGTGTAGATGGGTAATATTGAGATTGTGTCTATATAGACACGTACGTACTGTACTTATGGGGGTGTGGTGGACTAAGTTTTTTCGGGAATTGATGGGTTGTGGCTTGTTGATGGATTGTGGTCTGCAAACTTGTTGTTTGATGGACTTTTGTCTTGCAATCTTATTGGTTATTGAATCGTGTGCTCTCGGACGGGCAATGCTTGTTATACGTACCGTGTCTACTGCACGCGCGTACGTGAAATTTACACAAGTCTATTGGGATCTAGTCGTATAACTGGATTTTGGAAATGTCACTTGTAGTTACACAACTTGACTGAATATCAGCTGCCTACGGTACTTTTATAGTAGAGTTATATGGATATAAACGAATATCGATATAGCTGACAAAATTTGTGATGTGACATGGTGGAAGGAAAAAAAAAATCAAACAAACTCAATTGTACCATTCGAAAACCCCTCCTCGGTCCTTAGCGCTACCTCACGTTCAAAGTTCCGTCATCGGCACAAGCTCCGTCAAATTCAGTAACATAAATTTCACCGAAACCCCCCAAGAAAAAACATAAAAAAGGTATGGATTTATTGCACACCGATAATCCCATATTCAGAAACTGGTGCTAACCGCTCAGTTCCTTTCCCATTCAAATCTATCCAATAACCGATACATATACACAATTAAGATAACTCGTTGGGAAAAATCAACGTAACCACAACATCTTCAATATCAAATCCTACTTCCTTCCACACAACTCCGCGGACTTCCGCTCTTCCCTCCATTACCCATTTTCACAAAAGAACAAAAACAGTCAATTCAAAATAAACACTGAGCTTTACAGTACAGCACTGACCGAGTACACAAAACAATAGTAAGTTCAAAAAGAATGCCTGGTCAGTGGTCAAAAAATAATATATTTACTCTCAAGCTACAATAAATTAACCGGTATCGGGAAATCGGGGCTTACGGCCCGAATATGGAAAGTGGGTGGGTGGATTTTCTGGAACGGCATCAGGTGTGATTACGTACTTTGGTTTGGGGGTTTGGGGGTTGGAGGAGGGCTTTTGAAAAGGAAAAGGAAAAGGAAAGGACGAATGGTTTGGACTTGGATGGGATGGGATGGTGATTAGCCTCTTTATGTTGGATAGATGCGTTCTGTGGTGGATTAGTTTGGTCCTGGTGAGTTCAGACTTTGATGAAGTGTGTAATCTGTTAGGAATTGTTATGAATGGTATGATGGTTTGGTTTTGTTGGATTGCTTCTTGGTGGAGTCGAAACTTGGACTATCAGTGGTGTTTTGTGTAGTAAATTTGAATTTACAGGTTATACAAGTTATACCAGGACCGACGGTTAGTCGTGGATTGTCCAGGATAATATCATATCGATATTATTCTGTGGTTGACACAGAGCTTTATTTAACTGAAAGGCACAATAAAAAACCTTCCATATGACTGTTACTACTGTACCTTAATTAAAATCTCACCTCCATTAAATCCATCTCCATCCCATCCCATACCAAAACAAAAAATTGAGCCTCTTCAAAAAAAAACAATTCCCAATTCCACACACACACACACATTTTCCCTCCCTCCCTCCAACCGTTTAATTTCCTTCCCTCCTTCTTCCCCCCCTCCCCATTGCAAATGTCCCACCCCATCACCCGTTCATGACCCCCAACTTCAGGTCCCAACTCCAACTCCACCTTCTCCTGCTCCTGTGCTCCTTCGCCGGGTTCTGCGCCCGCCAAGGCATGACCCTGCTCACGCGCTCCGTCATGTGGTCAAATTTCACCGGCTGCATAGTCATGGGCGCTCTCACCTCGCTTCGCACCCGACCCCAGCCCCAGTCGCAGTCACAGTCGTCCTCAGAGAAACCTACAAATAAACAGGTCTCTGATCTGTTGTATCCTGCATTGACGACCGGGTTCTGTGGCTCGTTCACGTCGCTGAGCGCGTCGGTCTTGGACGCAGTGCTGATTATTGCAGGCCCTCAACGCCCGGCCGATGTCAAAAATCTGTTCTCGCGCGTGCTAATCGATATCTGTCTTTCCATCGCAGGGTTCCAAGCTGGGTCCCATCTCTCGCTGCTCCTCCTCCGACTCCAACTATTCCCCATCCAGCTACCGGCCCACCTCCTCGGCCAGCCTTTCATCTGGTTTCTCTGCACACTTTCGGTCTCAGGTAGTATCGCCGTAATAGTTCTTTCCGGCATCCTTTCGGCCCACCACTTGTCTTGGCCGGCTGGGATGCTTCTTGCAATGCCAGCCGTCATTATGCGTCACTGGTCAGCAACGCTCATCAACCCGCTCGGCGCACGTCGGTCCCGCAAATTCTTTTTCGGCACGTTCGCGTGTAACTGCGTCGCCTCCATCGTCGTAACCGGTCTCCAAGTCGCCGCGCTCTCGCTCACTTCTGGTTCCAGAACCCCTGCTGTGACGGCGGATGTGCTTCGGACCGGCAGTAGGCACGTGAAGATTGTGTCCGAGCGATGTGTTTGGATCTTGGCGGGCCAGGCTGGGTTCTGTGGAACTTTGAGTACCGTTTCGAGTTTGGTGTCAGAGTTGCATGGGATGCAACGTGTCGGGTGGAAGTATGTGTATGGAGTGGCGTCGGTTGTTATACCGTTTGCGCTCGGCGTTGTTATCTTGGGGACTTATTCATGGTCAACTGGAAATCGTACTTCTTACTGTTAATAAACATGACAAAAAAGTGAAACAAAAACACCAACAACTACTTACAGATTCTATCATTAATACTCTCAAATTACTATTTATACATATATTTCTATCTTGGATCAAACTCGGTTTGATTTTGTTTCATAATTTTCCCTATATCAATTTAGATGTTGTTTTTACGTACGTTAATATAGAAAGAACGTGCTAATGATGAATGGTTATGCTATTAAAATTCGTAAACGGGTCATTTTTCAGCGACACTGACTGATTTTGTTTACTAAAATCGACACTCTTTTCGCTATTCCCCGGGTTCTGACCAGAAGTTGCCATATTTGCAGACGAAATATTTGTCTTCACCGGCACAATGGGTGGTTTTTTATTTCGCAGTAGGTCCCACTGCACGTTCTTAAAGAATGCATGATTCTTTATATCCGATGCCCCATTTTTACTCCCAAGTCTTTTGTTTTCGTTTTTGATAAGCAATTTTTTGATGATGCTTTTGCAGTTGGTCGAGATAACCGCGTGGCTCGGGAATGTGACATCTTTTTTCAGTACGTTTGCAAATGTGGCAGTTCGAGTTTTGCCCTTGAACGGCGTTATGCCAAACAGCATTTCGTAGATTAATATCCCGAGTGTCCACCAGTCAACGGTACTGGTGTGCCCATTTTCTAAAATAACTTCCGGGGCTATATAGTCTTCGGTCCCCACGAATGAGTTTGTTCTAAAGTTGGAGATGCATTCTTTTGTATTGACCACCATTCCTCCGTCCATGGTTGGCGATTTCAAGTTTTTGTTTTGTTTCGACAGATCGAAATCAGTGAGCATGATGTGTCCTGTCTCATGCAACAATATATTTTCTGGTTTCAAATCGCGATAAATGTACCCCATTAAATGCAGATACTCGAGAGCAGCTGTAACCTCAGCGGCGTAGAATTTAGCATCATTTTCCTTCAGACTCTTCTTTTCCATACTTTGCAAGGCCCTGAAGAACTCTCCTCCTTGACAGTACTCCATGCACAGATATAAGTAATCTTGACTCTGAAACGAGTGATACAGAGTGACAATGAAGGGATGATTACTTGTTGATAGAATCTCTTGTTCCGCCAACACCCTCTTTATTTTGTCTCGTTTGATCATTTCAGACTTGTTTAAGACTTTCATGGCAAACAGCTTTTTTTCCTTCTTCTCTCTGACTAAATACACTTTTCCGGTATCACCCTGTCCCAGTAGCTTTATCTTTTCGAATGAACTTGCGTTTACTTCCGCACCTCTGATTTTGCTTATTTTACTACTACTCGACACCCTTCTAATTTCTTCTCCATCTTTCTCTCTGCTATCCTCAAGAACGTTTGCCAAGTCTCTGGATTTCGGTATCGGTTCGACTATCGCAGGACTGGAAGGTGATCTTTTTCTTAAAAACTTTTTCATTGCCAGCTGGTTATTACTTTGTAAACCGTTTTGTAGATTTGGGAAGACTGTCATTTCATCGTCGATATTTGTAGTTGCATTAGTCGGGAACTTTTCTGGATCTTCAAACTGAGTTGAATCGGATTGATTATTCGTGGAAGAGCTGAATTTGAACAAGTTTTTCAGTCTTTGTGGGAAGTTTGACTTCTCCTGTGTTGAAGATATAACAGCTTCGGTCATCTCTTTCTTTCGTTTTCTTCGGCTATTTTTTTGATTCTAAATTAGATGTATATACTTTTGATTCGTATTTTCCAAAAGCCAGCTCACGTTTGTAAAGTGTCAAGATAACAATGTATGCAAAGCCGACCAAAAGGTTTCAGGAACGTTAATTTATTCTTATTTGTATTTCTGTCAAGATTGACAAGGCTATTTCTGACTAACAACAAAAAGATAAAACTGCGACAGAGATATTCAAAATGGTGTGTTCCGGTGGGGGTTTCCTGTATATAATTACTGAAAATACTTGTCGGATAGAGACCAAGAATGATAAGAAAAATATATCTGGATAGAAAAATGAAGCGGGTACGATAGAAATAAAATAACAAAAGAATGTTTGAAGTGAAAGAAGGAAATTGCATTTTGTTTATACGTAAATTGAGAGTAGAAATTAACATTTGATCGTGGAATGGGTTAGGTGACACTTAACTTTAAATTGACACAAAGACACAAATTGGTGTAAATCGTAACATTTGGGCATTATATTTTTGCGTATTTCGTAAATATCGTATACGCACATTGCACTAGTGTTGAGGGACCAGCCATCAACCCAAGTAGTTCCATTGCTTTATATTAAACCACAGTTCTTAAGGAGATTTTATCGTTATCCTCTTGGTCCAAATGTAGAGACCCGTCCCTTTCAATCACACCTGAGAGACACATCATCTTAATAACACATGTTTCACTGATGATCAGTGTTTTTGCAGTACTTAGCCATCCCATAAAACTTTTGCCAACTACAGTCTACCATGGCTTTCCTACAAAACAGCAGCGGAACATTTAAACGCATTGATATCTTAACAACCAAGTAGCATATACTGAACATAATGCTTGCGCCTACGATAACGAGTTTACATATAAAATCACAATCTCCAAGACGGGCCTTACTACAACGAATCTCTCATAAGCCACTGAAAACCTTCATCAAAATCCCCCTTAAGATATACGCAGGTCTCAACTATCATTCCATAAGTTTGAAAAAAGCATTTCCCTACACCCCAAAAGTTTATCACAATGTAATACTGCCACGCCCAGTCCACATACCCATATGTTCCTCCCACTACCACATCATCTCCCGTAATCGCAACCAAATTGTCAATCATGAAAAATATTCATTATATTACACCATTCGAAATAAATCAGAAACCTAATAAAAAACAAGATCAAGAATTCTAACGGCTGTAAGAGAAAACATTCTTCAACAAACCATCAGCTTGAGCCAATCTGTTCAAAGAATCATCGGCTTCACCCTTTTGTCTGACGTATCCAGCAAGGACGTAGGTAGTGTTGCTTCCAGAGATAGCACGTCCGTTTTCGTCAACGTTAGCAACGTTAATTTGGACAGAGGCGTGGTCCTTAGCCTTGATGATTCTGTTGGTAGCAGAACATTTGCGAGGAACGTAAAGTTCGACCTATAAAACAAACCGACATGTTAACACCTATTCTTTGATTCAATCATTCGATCCCGCTTCTTTTTTCCTGCGAAAAATCATATCTTTCTATACGTACGAGAGTACCCTTATCGTTTTCCATTTTTAATGTATGCTATTATATTCTGACCAAACTGTGGATGATGGAGGTTTTAAAAAAAGATTTTCTTCAACACAGTAGAAGTGGGAAAAAAATTTCAGAAAACCTTAGATGATATAATTGATTAAGTAATACACATCTGTTGATATTAGGGTAAATATTTCTTGAATTTTTGAATTTTGGCCCTTACCCAAATATTTCCTTTTATGCCTTTAGGCGTACATTTGAGAATGTGACTGCTTCTACTGATATTGAAAAACGCAATAATAGAAAATGTAAGTGACTTTTAACTACCATTTTCACACTTGTTACTTACATACAATATGTAAGTGAAACTTTCCAATAGTAATAAGTTATTTCAAAATATCAAACCACCGTCATGGATAAATCTTGTTACGCTTGATATAGCTGTAAACCAGTTCATGTAACTTTTAGCGATAACTAGTACTCACCTTTGCTTGTAACAGGCGATTATTAAGAGTAAAGAAAGTTAGCGAGTAATTCCTATCAACTAAGCCCTTAAAACTACACAAGTTATTTCGTTCAACGCTTGCTTTTGATTTTGTGACGATGACCACTAACAAATGACCTACCTCGAGAAAAAGGTACACTGGTTTAAGGTTAATTTTTGAAATCTAAATTATTCTATACCTTCAATAGCCGGGACAGTGGTCTTTTGTGTTATTTTTTTGAAATCATTGATTTTCCGTAACTCCAATCACCCTTGAGAAGTTGAACGGTTCATAGTAATAACTCCGATGCTATCATTTTACACAGTTTCACCTCACTAACAGAAAAAGGTTTGGTCTTTATAGCCCTGGAGGATGGTTCAAAATAGCGTAGTCGTGTAAACAGAAAGTCACAAATTGGCACTTTTCTTAAAATATAATTTTATCAATTCATAATAGGCACGTCTACTAGACTTATGACAACGTTAAATGAAACTGCTTGATACATTCCCCACGTTGTCGTTGGCACGGGGGTTTTCCAGTGTGCCAGTATATAGGCTGGTTGTGACCATACTCTCACAATTCCGTCATTTGAAATCATTGGTCACACCTACAACTGACGATAGGATATCCAAATGCAGCGTTATGAAATGCGGCAAGTAACCGTAAGCTTCAAAGGCACCATTTAGTGGCTTCTCACTATTAAATCCCACTTTCTAATGCGTGGCTAGTACAAATCAAATGTACTGTAACACATTTCCCCACCTTAACAGTAAATAAACTATGTTTAGTTTACCCTAACCCACAACAATAATTTTTAAATAAAAGAAGCAGATTTCTGCCATTCTTTCTAATTTTTCTTTGACTTTAACGTTTTTCACTATTTCTACTCGCGCATTTTTGAATCTTGTTTTAATTTCTAATCACTTTAGGACCATCAAAACCATCTAGCACTAACTAACTGGTAAAGGTCTATATAGAAGTTTATAAATCTTTATCCAATCTTTTATTCCATAAAGAAACCAAAAGACTATCTTGAATCACTGATCATTCCTACAAATTATTGTTGTTGTAGAATGTACCGTTCATTTTCAAATGGAACTTAAAAGCATTAATGGAAATAAGCCTATCCAAATATTAGGTCATAATCAACGTCATCATGACTTTCATCGAGACCAGCATCTGAATCTTGATGTTGACCAAGATGATGATGATGGTTTTCTCTCACTTTCGGTCCCTCTGACCTCTTGTGATTTCAAATCATATAATTCAGACATTGAAAGCATCATCGATTCCGAATCTTCTGACACAATACCTGTGTCCCGAAAAGCAGGAAAGTCACTGCGGTTGTTCCGCAACGAAGAAAAGGCGCATTTGATGCGATCAATGCCAAAAGCACCAGTCTCGAAACCCATATCTTTGGTTGATAACAGTCATTACAATAAAGACAATTTACACCCCTCTGCATATTCCCTACCTGAACTTAGTACTCTTTCGCATTTTAATATTAATGAACCTTCTAAAGATTTTCGTATCAACGAAAAGTCAACGACTCATACAGAAGTCTCTGCTGTTTCCTACTTTCCTCATAGGTCTGTTGAAACCATCCCAGAAACTTCTGTCGAAACACCTGAAGAAAATGATTATTCGCTCTGTGTTGAACTTACACCTTTCAAGCATAAAGTAGGTGGACACACCGCCATTTTCAGATTTTCTAAACGCGCTGTTTGCAAAGCATTAATGAAACGTGAAAATCTGTGGTATGAATCGGTTGAGATGCATCACAAAGAACTTCTCAAATTCATGCCTCGATATATTGGTGTCTTATATGTTAGACATACAGGCGTACCTGCCGTGGCTTTAGAGGACAATATGCATATTTTACCTGGATCCAAAGGGAGCGGCGCTACCAAAGTTAACGGAAATCTTTGTCGGAAGGTACTAAAGGAAGTCTTCAATTTCAATTCTCTGGAACCGAAATCACTGATTCGCCACCGAAGTAACTCCTCAGTTTTGCATCAAAGCAGTCAGTCAAATCGGCCTACAAAATCAGAGACTTTTATATTGTTGGAGGACCTAACCAAGGGTATGCTAAAACCGTGTGTCATAGATCTCAAAATGGGAACTAGACAGTATGGTGTTGATGCAACTCCCAAAAAACAATTCTCTCAAAGAACCAAATGTGCTTCAACCACATCAAGATCATTAGGTGTGCGCATTTGTGGTATGCAAAAATACGATATACCAAGTCAATCATATGTTTATCAGAATAAGTATTTTGGACGGAAGGTGCGAGCTGGACTTCAATTTAAAGCCTGTTTAGCCAATTATTTATACAATGGTGTATCAGCATATTCCATACTACGGCATATTCCTATTGTTCTCAAGCAGTTGTCCGAACTTGAGTCTATCATTTCCTCTTTCAAAGGGGCCCGGCTTTACGGTTCAAGTTTACTTTTCATGTATGATGCAGAAAATGATGAGCTTCCAATATCAGTAAAAATTATAGACTTTGCTCAGAGTGTCACACCTGAAGATCCACTCCCTCCTAACACTACCTGTCCACCCACTCATCCAAATGAACCGGACCGCGGATACCTGAAAGGTATTGGCTCCTTGAAAAAGTATTTGGGTATGATTTGGGAAGACTTTGTAGGAAGCCCCTACGAGGACGGACAGGAAATTGACCCCCTTAAATATAATTACCAAGTAGAGGAGCTGGATCAGCTTGATCTTAATAAGTACGATATTGATCTCGGTGCCATTATGGACGATTCAGACAATGATACTGATTCTTCAGTGTAAGTAAATTATATAAATCGCTATAAACTATCCTTAATCATTAATTCATCTACGAAAATAAAACCAACTCTCATTTATCATTCACTCTGAAGATCTGAAATGCTAATTTTAAGATACAGTGAACTTGATACTATCAGGATATAATGCATTAATTAAAACTAATAAACATCTCTGTAATCTAGCGTTTAATCGATAAATAAATAAATATGCTGTAAAAAATTATGGATCTCATATTACTTGACCATTAAAAACTTCGTTCCCCTTTAACAGCTCTAATAATCCATAAGCTCTGTTCGTATCCCCACATCGTAATTGCACTTGTAGGAGCACTCTTCAGTAATGAAATTCCAAACCCTCTGTAAAATCCTCTTACACCTTCAAACTTTGCGATCTCAACTGCACATCCCAAAAACCCTTTATAACTAGGAACCTGGCCATGTGCAAATCTTGTTCTTTGAGGTCCTTGGACCTGCAGTCGCTTTCTCATCAAGTCCAATGGGAACACTACACCCTTCGAAACAAATCCTGCTAAAAGTCCTGCAATTGCCTCCTTGGACGACGTCAATGCTGAATCGGATGGTAGTATGTAATCTAGTAAATTACAACCCTGCTTGTAAGACATGAACATAAGCCCCATGTATGGAACAACCGAGATCAAAGCTGGTTGCAACCCTCTGAAATATCCATGGATTCCTTCCGCGTTGTAAATCGTTATAAATGCTTGAGGAACGGACGTGTACACCCGATCCGTGCTAGCTGCAAATCGCGTGCGAAGAAGGTCGAACGGATAAGTGGTGCAAGTAGCAGTCATCCCTGCAAAAGCGCCAGATATGAACGTAATCGTTGGCTCCGGTGCCCAGGAGTAATACCTGTTTAGTGTTTGCGATATGTAGTTGTATGTTGTGAATTGGGTTGCACCATACAGTACGTACATCATGGACGCAGGCACGTTCCCCTTCCAAAAGGCCGTCAACCCTTCTTCTTTGAAAATTTCGGTGACTTTCGTAAAGAGGTTTTTGTGAGCGATCAACCCACCTGATTTGCGGGCAGAAACTTGGAGTTGGAGTCTGATCTTGATCACATCGAGGGGTGCAATGACCGTTCGAGAAAGTAACCCTGCCGCTCCACCACTTATTATCGATTCGAGGTTTGAAATTTCTCGGGTATCAGATCCATGAATTTCAGAATCATCTGTTATTTGATTCTCAGAATGTTTGGTGTCCATTATATTCTCTTATTGTGATTTCATCATTTACTATGTATTGTGGACACAACTGAATCAAATTGTTAAGAATTACTGGAAAGAAAGAAAAGGAAGGAAAACAAATAATGGTGAAGGTTACGCTACATGGAAGAGGAGGGGTAATTGAAGAAAAAAATTATAGTCGATATAAAATAGTTTTTGGGATCTTGGATTTGAATTCCACCTTAACTGGTCACCACGCTTAAGCCAAATTGATCTTGGGACAAAAGGGTCAGGGTTTTATCATTCACAACAACACAACCTAAAAATTTCAGAAATACCAACTATCAGCACTATCGAGAACAAGACGAAATGACCGATTACATACAGATAGAAACATCACTTCTTAAGGATAGCGGAGGATCAGCGTTATGGAAACAAACTGGTAAGGTTGTGGCAACAGCTATTGGACCTATTGAAGTAAAGGCGAGAGATGAACAACCCACAGAGGCGACACTTGATTTGGTTGTGAGACCTGCTATAGGACAGACTACGACACGAGAGTTCAGTCTGGGATCGAGTATCGCACGTATTTTTTCAACCGTTATTCTTCGCAAACTGTATCCACGAACACTCATTCAAATGGTTGTTCAAATTCTTGAGGCAGGAGAACCTCTAGCACACGTAAGTCACATTTTACGACTGTTGCACCTGAGCTCAACCTTACTAATCTTTATGCTAGACTACAATTGAACTCTCAAACAGCATCAATGCGCTATCCATAGCTTTAATAGACGCAGGTATCCCCATGACGGGTATCCCTACTGCAGTATCTGTTGCAGTAACCGCCGATAGCAAAATCATCCTACACCCAACGTATTTCGATTCTTCCATCACATCGGTCCACACGATAGTATTTGAGCTAAGAAGCTCCCAAGTTCACAGAGTATTGATGTGCGATTCGAAAGGAAATTTCACCAAAGAAGTGTTTTTGGACGTGGTAGAAAAAGCCTGGGATGAGAGTGTGAAGGTTCATAAGTTGGTGAGAAAAGCGGTGTCTGAGAAGATTCAGAATGATTTTATATGGAAAAAGTCAGATGAAGATGCAATGGAAGAATAATGATCTTTTTTCTGTAAAATTCCGGCATTAGCCTATATAGAAATATATTTATTATCACGATATCATGCACAAGTGAGATTTACAAAGGACGAGAGTTGAGATATCATGGCTCCAACGAATTGTACATTTTAGTAATGCATTGAAGATTGTATTGATCAAGTCGTTGCAATACATAAATATCGTTATCTCTCAATTTTTTCTGTTTTAAAATGTTAGATAGAAATCCGAGTAAGCAAATGAGACTTTTTGCATAGTAACAAAGTAAGAAGCAGTATTCATCAGTTTTCCAAGATGTTGATAGTCACACTCAAGCCAACGATCCGAGCTTCTTAAATATAACTGAAATTGTTATTTCTTATGCCTTCATTGCGAAAAA
Source organism: Geotrichum australiense (assembly GCA_030563945.1). Taxonomy (NCBI): domain Eukaryota; kingdom Fungi; phylum Ascomycota; class Dipodascomycetes; order Dipodascales; family Dipodascaceae; genus Geotrichum; species Geotrichum australiense. The sequence goes on along the minus strand of JAJMKR010000014.1, from coordinate 205,199 downwards.
CTACTCTATTAACTGCGTCCAGAGTCACTATATAGTCAAAACTACAATATCTATGAGGTTATTTATATGTCAGTTACAGTAAAACCTGCGCAAACACATGAAAATTTACAAGGATATTCTACTGGTTAAGCATTTTTTGGCCATTTCGAAATTTTTGTGTGTATAGTGAATATACCCCAATCCTCAATCTTTAAAAGCATATTCACCAGTTAAGCATTTTTTTCCTCAAAAATCGGTTATGTGTATGTTTGGGTTTGACTGTAGTAGAAATTATTCTTTAACTTATTGTTCTAATGTTCAATACAGTACAACCGGTATGCTACTGGTACAAAAGATTATACTAATATAATATCGATAGTCAAAAATATCCCACTACACATAATATCGAACTACTTTTACTGACAATTGTGAAAGACTACAGTCAGGTACATTTTTGTGTGTCATGAGCATTTGTTTATTGCTCAAAACTATCTTCACTCTCCCGCCTATGGAATTTACGTTATATTTACATACCACAATAGTTGCACATTTCTCAAATATGATATAACAACATTCAAAGAACCATATACCGTAAACGATCCTTAGAGCAGGGTAGGTCTAGTTATTTCACTTACATTGACAAATTCATAACGCAAATGACTCTAGATTAGATTGCTAAGACACAGCCAAAATCAATTGTTACACTTGAAAATATACAGAGAAAAAAGATTTTGCGCGAATGGCATTTCATTGGGCTAAGTCTCCTCAGTATAGGCTTACGATGCCATATTCCTGTATTTGCAACACCCAAAACAAAATGTGTCTAAACTCCATTTGTCAAGTAGAAACCATATCTGTTTGAAAAATTTCTTTCGTCAATTGTTTTGTATTGTTCGGTACAGCAAAATTCCAGTTTTTTGATATTCCCTGCTGTACTGTACAGTCTGTAATAACGATATTATAATTTATAGCAGCCAATTTTAGGTTGTATGTCCAGACTTTATAAGAAGTTTCATATTTCACACCCTAGACGCGAGATATTCGTAAGAAAAAAGATATCTTAAGCAGCTATTATCAGATTTGCATATTTGTTCACTCATAATGATCAAAAGTTCCAACTATACACAATGTATTCAATTTGACGAAAGGACTGCAGACTTGTGAAAATGAAGTGTTTTCACCAATCTTATTATAGAAACTTCCCAATTAGGCTTTGAAATGACCCTGATTGATACATATCGATATGTTTGACGTTGTACATTTTTCTTTCACTCTATCAAAATTGCTCCAGATTGAAATATCTTCGCGAGCTAACGGATGAACTACTGAATGAGTCAATTATGAATTAAAAATGAGAGATCAACAAAACACAAAACAGCTGTTAGTGTAAAACTTTAGGAATCAATGAATTAATAAATAAACGAATAAATAAAATAAATATATAACCTTCATGATGACAAGATATTAGGATAGATGTGTAGAATCAGTTTTTCAATCTATCATACTCCTTGGTGATATAATGATCAACTAAACTCGTCCAGTTTTCTAGTTGCTTTTTCAAATAGTTGGAGGTGCGCCTTTTCTTTCGCGCTTTCTCTTTAACCACATGTCGATACATAACCCGACTGACATTTTTGTTGACAACGGTATATTCGTCTTTGCTGATTTTTCCTTCTCTATATATAGGCCGTAGTGCATCTCGTACCAATTTTTGAATTAGTTCCTTATCTCTGTATTCTAATTCAGCATTGTTGCTGTCATCGTCATTTTTGGAATGAGAACAGTCAGAAGGAGGATACGAAGAAAACTCCGAGTCCGTTGCCGGTAGCGAGTCTATATTGGTAGAACCTAGGCTTTGATTATTTGAGGAATGAGAGCTAGAGGCGGAAGAAGACGAAAATGGACGAACTACTGGAGACGATGACGGGTCAGTAAACAGAGCCTCAGAAGATATTGCTTCCAGTTGAGAAGTCATTGATACAGGAGAAGAGTGCCTAACAGAAGAGTTTGAAGATGGTGGAAAACCTATGGGGGAACGTGCTGCGGATATTGACAGTTCAGCACCAGAAATAATATCAGAAGACTGGTGAGTACTGGACTCTCGAATACTACTTAAAAGTCTTTGGACAGTACTGGAGACAGGAGCTCCTATAACAGGAGTAATATGACTTGATGCTTCAATTCTCGAAAAGTTGTTCGCTCGGCGATTTGGCCGTTTAAACTTCTTCCTAGTATGAGAAGATAGACCGGTAGGGGGAGATGAAGACGATGAAGATAAAGAGCTGGACAGTGCTGGTGGCCGAGATGTGTCCACAGGATGGTCTGCTTCAGCACTATTTGAGCGAGTCCGTTTATTAGATTGAGATGTGGAAGAAGATTCGGAGGTATCTGAAGGAAACACTGTCCGTCTGGATGACGAGGAAGAAACTAGATTTCTGTTTTGTTCCATAATCTGATGCTGATCTAGCATATTCCAAGCTTGGGCTTCTTCCGGACTCATTACTGGTCTAGGCGGTGTAGGCAGAGGCCTTTCAACAGAAGTTCTCAAAAGAGTAGTAGTTCGAACTGACGCACTTTGAATCGAGCTTGTCCTTGTCTGTGAGCGAGAAAACTGTTCAGCAGAAGAAATGATGTGCTGTTCGAGTAGTTCGTCGTCCTCCTCTGTATATTCATGCTCTGGATCTGTGACCTGAGATGTTAATTGATTGTACGATCTCGAAAACTCTCTGAATCTTCTAGCCTCGCGTAGTCGTGAAGATATACGCCGTCCAGATGAGTCTGTGATCAAACCTCTATTACCTCTATGAATCATCTGTTGGAACAAATGAAGCAAACCCCGTTGTCCCATCCTCGAACCATCACCAATGTATTCAAGATCTAAATTTCCCGAACCTGGCTCAGTTCCTATAGAAACAAGAGTCAGATCGCAGTTAGGACACACCAACCTCGACCTTCCTGTTGAAGCTAATACACATTGACTGTGGTATGAACTCTGACAGCATATACACATGGCCATTTCCACAGTTGTGTATTCCGATGACTCTCCGCATATGGTACATAATTGAAAACTATCGACGCGACGTACCTGCAAGGGCTCCATGAACTGCATAGGTTCCCATATACCATATATCTCTGGATATGGCATTGAAGAAGCCTTTTTATCTGTTACTTCGTAAGTTCGAAGTATCGGCCCATTTAAACCGGATCTTACTGTAATCTTGTTGAATTTTGCTCGACATGTAGGGCAGCCTGAGAGCAGGGGTTAGAGATGGTACATTCCAGAAATAAAGGCATACTTACTATTAGAAACCTGTGACCATTCTTTGATACACGTATCATGGTAAAAATGACAGCATCCCGATACAAACGATGTTTCTGTTAAAGATATATTAGAGTTTTTAAGCTGACCGGGAGTCGATACTTGGTCTAGAGAGTCTTCAGTCGAGGCCACTTCAGTAAAATGTTCCAGACAAATGACGCACGCAGGTTCATCATGCGTAACCTTTTCATGTGGCGATAATGGTGCGTCATCTTGTAATTTAACAGTTTCCGACATTTTGTTTTGAAAATAGAAATTCGACTTCAACTAACGGCACAATATATAGATCAAGGTCCAGAAGCAAAAGTAAGCGATAAACAGGCAATGCCAATCAACAAGAAAACCAAAATTGTAAAAATGGTGCGGGAGACCGGCTTTATAAAAGGCTAAATTTGATATCGAGAGAAATCAAGGGCAACTTATCATATTCACTACACTTGTGTTGTGAAAGTGTAATAGTACTAATAAGTGATTGATTTACTTAAGTACATTGAGGCAAAAGCGCCCACGTTTAATTGTACGCAATGAAAACAAGACAGGAATGGCACAACTTAAAATTAAAAAATCTAGTCAAGCTACGTGAAATTGTAAATTAATACTACTAGGCTTGATAACTGCAATCAACATAGAAAGCTGGCTAACCCTTTCAAGACAAATTTGATCGATACCTGAACCGTGCTTCTCTTAAGACCTCACTCAGTGCCTGAATGTGCAATTAAGCTACCACAGTAAAAGTGAATTTAACGAAAACCAAAGTTTTATGCACCAACAATATAAACTGATTCCAATTAAGCTACGTACAGTATGCGACTATTTACTCCATAATGATGACGATCCGAATTCCATCTATTGTACATCACACACGGTAAGATTGGCGTACGAGTAGAGTGACGTAATACTGGAGATGTGCCACAAAGATTACTGAAAAAAACAACAACATATCTATCCTTTTGTAGACGAGATGAGTCGGATGATTCCATTATTTTTTGTTTTTATTGATTAATTCATTGCACTAGATGACACGATAGTAATCATTTAAGCTTCAGCAAGATCTCTGAGACGCTTGATGGTAGATCTGACAGTAGTGGCAGCAGCAGTGCTAGAATAGCTGTTAGTATGAGAACGAATATTGCACTTGAAATTTGGACTTACTTCAAGGTGTAAGCACCACCAGCGATTCCGACATTGCATGAGTTGCAAGACCAGACACCAGTAGCATTACGCTTAACAGAGTGTTTTCCACAGAAAGGACAGAGGTATCTGGCATGTTGCTGAGATTCAAGCTTCTTACACTGACGTCTCAGAGATGAACCGTAACGGATACCATACTTTCCTGTGATTCCGACCTTCTTAGTACGCTTAGTCCTATACAATTGTTAGCAAGAGAAACCCTTGTTATTTTGCATACAGATTCAGCAAATTTTCGACAGCAGATAGCTTAGTTTTCAAAATATCTCGAGGTTGGGTCCGGCGCTATTGGATGAAGTTGACAAATATATATTGGACAATTGTCGACCAACTCCCTTCATTGATATGTCAATTTTTTTCACTCTCATATGGCTGCTCTACCGACTACTCCATCCAACACCACTGAACAATAAAAATCAAGCCCTATTCAACTTTTCGAAATGCTGCTGAATTGCGAATAAAATCCAAATGTAAACCTTACATTTTTACTTGTTATGATGTCTAGAGACCGTGTAGGGCAATCGTGGAACAAGTTCTTTAGAGGGAAAAAATTTCATGAAAATAATTTGACATAGTGGTAGCAGGTCTACATACAGGCTTAGGGTTATCTCTAGCTAACTGGCCACGTGACCATTAGACTGCAGGCACACCAAATGGGTATGTAAATTACTTATGGAAAAAAGTCCAAATAGCCCTATAGCCCTAACTGGAACTTTAAACTGATCTGGAATAGTAGAATAGTGCAACATATTGTAGAGCTGTCAAATGATGGGTCGAAGAGGCGGAGGGAAATGATAAATTTGGCCTCAGAAGGTAGAAATTGAAGACTGGCCTATTCTATTCTACACAAGATCTCAAATACGCACATTTACATAACTAGTAACGGAAATCGTTTAATAGTTCATCTCGAACATATTGCTTGGTTGTGTTGCACTTATGGCCTGCATCTTGCGAATAATCACTACGACAATCAACTTTCAAATAGAGAACCGACATTAGGTCACTGATTTTCAAGTCAATTAAATCTACATAATAGCAGCTTGATGCGTAGCTGTTGTAACTTATAAGCTGAGCGTGATGCGAATTCGAAGGGTATCAAACCAAACATTTCAACCTCCTATAAAATGCAAAACCTGGAAGGTACAATTTGTGTATATACTTACAGTACATTATTGCTGTATGCTTTCATGCTTGAACTGCTTAGACCCGCCAGCTCCAGCATAGTCTCCAGCAACTTGCCCATGGCCCCTCAAGTTATACTGGTACCCAACCAAGCCTTCTAGTCCAACAGGCCCACGAGCATGTATTTTTCCAGTTGCCACACCAACTTCGGCACCAAAACCATATCTAAAACCATCCGCGAATCGAGTACTGCAATTCCAGTACACACCCGCTGAATCAATGCCCTTCAAGAACTTTTCTGCAGCTTCCTTGGATTCTGTGATGATACAATCTGTGTGATGAGAACCGTGTTCGTTAATATGAACAATTGCATCTTCTAAGGATGGAATAGATTTTACGGCCATTGTTAAGTCTAAAAATTCTGTGTAGAAATCTTGTTCAGTTGCATTGCAGATTTGATCTTGGTACTTTCCAATGATTTCAGGGGGTATTGAAAGTCTGATGTCTGGTGTGACTTTGAGGGTAACTTTGGCATCTAAAAGAGCTTCAATAGTTTTTAAAAATGCGTCAGACTTGAGAGCAGCTGCATCCACCAAAAGAGTCTCACCAGCATTGCAACCAGCGGGATAGTTGGTTTTCGAGTCAACAACAATTCGGGCAGCCATTTCGGGGATTGCATCTTCACGAAGATACAACGAGCAAATGCCGTCTGCGTGACCCATAACGGGAATTTTGGTGTTATTCTTAATGCTCCTAACTAGTTCGTTGCTTCCTCGGGGGATAACCAAATCTATGTATTGATCTTGAGAAAGAAGTTCACCAATTTCATCACGAGTGGTGACCAGTTGCAGTGCATTTTTTGGAACTTTGGATTGAGCTAAAGCCTCTGTGACGGCTTGGGCCATTGCTCTGAACGAATGTGAAGATTCTTTGCCGCCTTTTAAAATTGCTGCATTTCCAGATTTCAAGGCTAAAGCTCCAATGTTTGCAATGACTTCAGGACGAGCTTCGAAAATAACGAGAAGAACTCCAACTGGACATGTTATACGGTAAAGATCTAAACCATCGTCCAGCTTCGTTGCAAGGGTAACTTTCCCCACAGGGTCAGGCAAGGCAGCTACATCTAATATTCCTTGTAACATAACTTCGTATTTGTCACCTTTAGTCAAATCAAGTCTTTTGATCAACGAACTTGATAAACTGGCTTTCTCAGCAGCTTCTAAATCGAGCTGGTTGGCTTTGAGAATCTCTTCCTTTTTCAATTTCAAACTGTCGTGCATGAGTTGTAGAGCTCTGTTTCGCTCCTCCGTTGTTAACGTCTTTAGTATAGAGGACGATCTTCGAGCTTCTCTAGCAATCTGTTCAGCCATTTTATGGGTTTAATTAGTATATTGCGTGTGTGTGTACCGAGCAGAAGCTATTGTAACAATTATGAGTGAAATGGTAACAATGAAGAAAAGTTGGTTATGAGACAAATATATTTATTATTTATATTGGCATCTCTTTTACTATTACTCACTGCTTTTATTCGAGATTGTGATTCAACAGCTAAATTCGCTATGACTCAGTGAGGCTGAAACCTTGAATTGACCTATTATGTTACTTAGCTTGCATTTTTTTAACAAAATAGTGCAATGGAAATTCTCCTTCGTAAAAGCATTTAGGGTATCTAAACTTCTCGCTTCTACGTACAGAGCAGCTACTTCTAATGGCCGTGTAACGACTTGATTCTAGTCATTCATGAATTGTACAACATAAGTCTTAACATGATTTATTTTACTATTATGACTAGTCGGCATTCTGAATACTCTGTCAAATGGGTTAGGCCTTACGATACTAAACTTTAATATTTAGTGTATTCGATGCAAACTCAACATCACACTCCTATAATCTTTCTCAATACAAAATGAGCGAACAACATACACACATGTCTAAAGCTAAGCTGTCCAAGGAGGAGAAATATAAGAAAGATATTGAGGATAAGGTAAAGTATATTGAGACTTCTCATTGTACGACTAAAGCTGCCGAACAATTAATTAAATGTCTCGATAAATATTTCAACATTCAAAACTCCAAACCGACTATCAAACAGTCTTTGAACAATTCTCCGCCATTGAACTTAACATTAATATCCACACCAGAAAAGAATACTATTGCCTGGATATATGATCTGTATGTACTTGTTGCGCTTTCCAGCTTTTTTGTGTATTAACTTTTGAAGATACCACCAGATTACCTCAGGCCAATTTGAGTCTGAAAGAGACCTTTTGCAAAGCCTATACATTTTCTTCAAAAATTGCGTATATGACGATGCTCGAATTGCTAGTAGAATGTGTATGTTTGAATTACAAGAAGACTCTTATTAGAATTGTTGTTAACAACGTTTACAGTTGCAGCATTAGTCGGACAATTGAAGCATACATACAGGCTTTATCCTCATTTGGTGCGTATCTAGCTACTATTTTGTTCTTGATCAGTGTACTAACCAATAAAATACACTACAGGGGCCTGCATTGCTGAAAATAATACGCATCAGTCTAGAAAGACTTGCTGATGGCTATACCAATCCTGAAGATAGAAAACTTACCCCTCTCCATGCTTTATATCTCCAACTCGCAAGAAACAATCCTAGAGCTGCTTTAGTGATATTGAACCAGAACTTTTATCTTCCGGATAAAAGCCTTGGTACTACACAGTCGATTATATATTCTTATTACTCATTAGGGTCGGATATCCTTTCAGCTATCGGTGATTACAACAAAGCTTACCATTTCTTGACAATTGCTACTGCAACAAAATTTCGCAATAGATACTTGAAATCTTTTGAGAAACTCCTTGTATTATCACCTCTAACCTTATCGGAAAATCAAGGGATATCTCGTCATATTTCAACGTCTGTTCTTGAAGCTACAAAAGAGGTAGGATACAAATGCACCAACATATCCCAAGCCTTGCACACTGGAGCTCCTATTACCGCTGGCATGTTGGATAATTTCAATGAGCTAATGGAAAAGGGGTATAAATCGGAAGTCCTACAAATCATTCGGAAATTTCGAGAGAGTAAGTTCACATCGTTAAGAGAAATGTATAGCTCAGTAAGAAGCAAATCCATCGAGAAGCGTGATTATCAATCTCTGACTGCTCCACTACATTCCTTGCGATTGCAATGTGTCGATTTGCATACAGTGTTAGACGATCAGTGGGCATCAAATGCTGGACCAACTGGTGTAGAAGCAGCTAGATTAACAAAAGAATATGTCTATTATCTGATAATGACAAATCGAGTTTCTGGAATTATAGAAGAACAGAGCAAAGACGAATTTACCATAACCTTTGAGAACCATCAGCTAAGGATTGAGCAACAGGTATCAGAACTTTACAAAAGATTGGAAGAAACCAGAACTGTTTCTAATTTGATGGATTCCGTTAACAAGTCCATATCTAAAACTCCTGAATACCAGCAAGCAGTTTCCACAAAAAACTCTACTTATGACTCCGAAGTTGATGAGAAAGGTATTGGAGAAAAACCTAAGAGTCGTCGACGTAAAGACATCCAAAAATTAACAAACACGTCACAAACAGTTAACCAACCTGGAGGCGATTTGACTGATCAAGATAATTTAACTGAGCCAACGAAGTCTGAAAAATCTGGTTCAGCAAGATTCGCACACCGTAAATTAAGAAGCTCAATAGTCAGAAAATCTCTGAATGAGATTGCAGATGATGGAACGGATACAAGTGGTGTAGGAACACTTGATGATGATGACTTGACAGACTTGTAAGTGCAAGTGTTGATATGAATATATCTGTCTTACAAAGGAATACAAATATAACGTATAAATGGGACTAGGCTTTAGTTGATTTATTTCCTCAGTGTTATCATACTAGCTAACATAACGTATAAAAAAACCATATCAATAAAACTCCTGATGAATTGTTTTGATATCAATAGTATCTTTGTCATTTTTCAAAAGTATCTCTGCATAATTTGCCAAAACATAAATTACAACGTATACAAGAGGAAAGATGTAAAATTTTGACGAGTTATTGAGTACTGTTTCGCTTTGCTTTGCCATGGTAGATGAGAATGATGTAATATTCAAAAGTATATATGACAGGTCATTTCTCGCAGTACTGAGAAACACCAGATATTGACATAATTATGTTTTGACAAGAGTACATAATATCTATTAAACACCTTCTTCTCGATTAAGACAGGCCAAGTATTCTTTCAAACTTTCGTAGATGATGTTATGGTCCAACTCTTGCCTTAACCCTGACACGGCAATAACAGCGACTACACCTTCGGTTCCTCTCACTCTGATAGGAAAACCACCTCCGTGAAGAGCAAATTCTTTCTCGGAAATAGCAAAAGCTGACTCCAAATTCCTGCCCTGTTTACGAAGCTTGCATCCCATATAAAAAGAGGAACGGCCAAATCGAAGTACCGTCCGAGTCTTGCGAACCAACCAATTTTGGTTGTCAAGGTTGGCCCCTGGCCGACTCACTGAGTGAAAGTAAACCATTCCGGCAGCTGAAGAAATCTCAATGACAACAGGTTGAGCATAGGAAAGCGCTCGCTTACGAATTAGCGAACCTAGTTCCCAGGCAATATCTGCATTAAAAGCTGGAAGAACTGTTTCCTGTTCTTGTTTGTCGAGGACGTCAATCTATCAAAGCGTTAGTTAAAGATCTGAGACTCGAAAAAGTTCCATTTCCAAATAAAACACTTACTTCTAAATCAATATTTAAACTCATAGTTTTTAAAGGTCAATGCAATAACTCGAGCTGCTTTGTTGAAAAAGAATGTTGGAAAAGTACCAGGAATTTATCTGTTGATTTTCTGTGAAGATGGTTCAGCCTTCCCTTTTTCCCCTTTCTTAAAACTCAAAAAGAAAAACACCACCACCTTTATATTTCACCGTTTCACAAACCGCTAGTAAAATGGATTCACCATCGAATATTGCTTCCGTGCCAGCAGAATCAAGTCCAGAAACTAGACCAGACCTAGAATCTGGATTAGGGGCACCCACACGGCAATGGATCAACAAAGAAGTAACACCAGCATTACTGGAAGCTATGCGATGGCTGGCAAAGGAAAAGTGAGTACTCAGAAACTCTTGGTCTAAAGTAAACACTCAGAATGCTAATTTTTTAGACCCCAAGAACCAATCAGAGCTTTGGGTGAATATCTGATCAAGATAGCAGACCAGAAAGCAGATCAAAACTAGTATTTTCGTTTGGCGTATATATAGATTATCAGGACGAAAATCACGTTATTTATACTCACTCTGAAATAGATCTTCAGAATGTTCGGCTCTATCTTTGCTCTCATTTTTTTCCCCCGTTTTCCAACATTACATTTTATACGTTCTTTTCAGCTTGAATTCCTCGTTATTGAACAAACAAAATTGTACAATAGACGTAGTTATCATGGCGGAAAAAGTTGTTATTGTGGGGTGAGTTTGTTATCTAATGTTGGTATATTAATTGTTATCTTTCTAATATATTGTCTTGAAAAGGTCTGGAATTATCGGCCTTTACACTGGCCTCATTTTGTCAGATCAGGGAATCAATGATATCACTTACATTGCCAACTATTTTCCTGGAGATTTGAGTCTTGACTACACCTCTCCATGGGCCGGTGGAAATTTTTCTACTGTTAGTGGGGATAGCCCTGCTGCGTTATTATATGACGAACTCACTTTTAAAGCACTTCAAAAGCTTTACACTAGATTTGAACCTTCAGAAATTGGATTAGAAAGACTTCCAGCTACTGAGTATATTGGAACAAAAGAGGACATTCCCAGTGACGCTAAGCTGAATAGTCTGAAATCGTATGTTTCTGATTTAAGAATCGTCACCGACCCTGCCGAACTTCCCTCGAATGCAATCATGGCTCTTAAGTTCACAACTTTCAATTTCTTTTGCCCTAAATTTATCGCGTTTTTGAAAAAGTATCTTGAGTCTACAATCAACGCAAAATTTATTAGAACGAATCTCAAGTCGTTATCTGATGCTTATGAAATTGTGCCTGATGCCACTGTTGTGTTTAACTGCACTGGACTTGGTGCCCGTACTTTAGTTCCAGATCCCAAGGTTTATCCTACCCGTGGGCAAGTGGTGGTAATTAGAGCACCTCATATCAAGGAAAATGTGTCTCTAGACACTCCCCAAGAGGTAACTTACATCATTCCTCGACCCTATTCTGGCGGTGAAGTTGTTTGTGGAGGCTACATGGACAAACATGTTTACAAAGGCGACACTTTTGGATATCAAACCCAATCCATTTTAGAAAGAGTAACAAAACTTTATGGAAAGGAAAAGCTCGGCCCCGTCGAAATTATAAGAGAAGTGGCAGGGTTGAGACCTAGCAGAGAAGGGGGAACCAGAATTGAGTCTGAGATAATTGGAGGAAAACTGTTTATTCATAATTACGGGGCTGGCGGAGCAGGATACCAGAGTGGTTATGGAATGGCAACTGTCGGTGTTGAACTGCTGAAGAAAGAAAGAAAGTCAAGAATCTAATTTTTTTCTTCCATCATAGCCAGTTTGTAACATAGAAACAGACACCCTCTGTTTTTTCAATTCGTTTGTATATATATAATACATTGTTTTCTGCAATAAAACTTCTCGCTAAATCAACTGGGTTTGACATAATTGTATCAGACGCAACTGAACAATATACTGTAGAGATGTAATACAAATCTGCTCTAAAATTTGGAATTGTTGCATGCTATTTGTTTCTACATAGACTAATATTGTTTTCTCAGTACATGACTTATTTATCACTATGGCCCTTACTTCAAAGGACCCTTTAGAAATGTAAATCTGTCTATAGCAAACGGTTTTCTTTGAGTTAGTAAAAGACTCTGCTAATACTTTGACAACTTTAAGGCGTTTCAAAGTTATTGGTGAATTGGCTCGATACATATGAGCAAGATGTTGAAATCACCAACTACAAAGACCATGATACTGGAAGTTGATTAAATTTGAACTGTCACTGGCACTGAATTGGCTACTATTAACTTTTTCTCAAGTCATTTAACACAAACTCTAAGACACACCCATGACCCTACCTGAATTCCCCAACAAATTTGACCAAACCCTTTTTTCTTTCTTCATCACACCAACGCAACACATACTACTATAATCAAAATGCCATCTCAAGCCTTCGAAGACGCCGTAAGCTTCTTGAATATCATCTTTTCAACTCAATTGCTAACATACATCATTAGGCTGAATCTGTCAAGAACCTCACCCAAAAGCCCACTAACGATGAGCTTCTCCAGGTATGTACTTGATCTAGCAGTTTTGATCAGAAACTAATTTTGTACGTTAGCTCTACGGATTGTTCAAGCAAGCCACCGTTGGTGACAACGATACTCCAGCTCCTGGTACTTTTGACTTCAAGGGAAAAGCAAAGTGGAATGCTTGGAAGAAGTTGGAAGGCACCTCTAAGGAAGAAGCTGAGGAAAAGTACATCGCTCTTGTTGAAGAACTTAAGGCTAAGTACTAAGCCGCGATTCTTACAGGTAAATCTACTAGTTTGAGTGTCTTTCAGTTCAGCCCCTTTCACAATAAATCTGACATACGTAGTTAATACTTAAACTCTATTTAAGAAGCTGTTTCAAATAAAGTTACTCTGTTTGTTTAAAGACGCTGGATAGCGAGTCAATAACGACTTTCCAATACTAGAGCTTTTTCTTTCAATCTACTCACTTTACATTCTCGCATTATTTATTGTCATTTCATATCATATAGTCAGAAATATGGCTCTGCATATTGGAAGCTTTTATAGAAAATTCTGCCTGATATGTGAGCGTTCGTGCTGTACAATATTCACTTTTGTACCACGTATCGGTGTGAATGCATTGACGCTATGGGGGCTCTATGTAATGGAGTGCTTAGTGTGCCAGGAATTTTATAGCGGATTTTCCAAATACACAATAATGGGTGCGATAGGATGGTTATACGTGATGTCGACTTGGGCTTATTTTCAGACAGTTTATGTAGGTGCCGGCTCGCCGCTTGATGTCCCAGGGTTCGCAATGTCTATCGATGACCTAGAACAAGGACACGAGGCTCCAAAGATTCAAAATGTGACGGCAAAGGATAATGGCCAAATGCGATATTGTAACAAATGTGAGTGTTGGAAACCCGACCGAACACACCACTGCCGACTTTGTAGGAAGTGCTATCTCAGAATGGATCATCATTGCCCCTGGTTTTCAACATGTATCGGGTTCAACAATCACAAATTTTTTCTCCAGTTTTTGAGCTATGTGTCACTATTCTGTATGGCATGCTTCTTCGGAAGTGGGTATGCTGTATATTCTACGATATATGAACAGGACCCAACTAAGCCTGGGCTTTTGAGCCTACAGTGGGTGGCACTCACGGTTGTGTCGTTTGTTATGGGTTCTGCAGTTACAATCTTCTCACTTTATAGTATATACCTTGCTGCGTGCAACAAGACTACTCTCGAATCACTCGAATCGGTTCGATACAGAACTTCGGTGGCGCCATCGAGGTTTCGGTATATTGAAGCACCAAGTTCGTCATCTATCGGAAACATATTTGATCTGGGATGGAAGAGGAATCTGCAGCAAATTATGGGAAAAGGCTCATTTGACTGGCTGTTACCTGTACGCTCTGATATTGGTGATGGCACGACATTTGAAATCAATCAAGATATTTATGATAGAGCATTGAGGATAGCTGAAGAAGAACAGAGCCGGATTAATAGGCAGGACGAGTATAGACGACACCAAATGAAGATGCTTCAGGAAGAAGCAGAATATAATGACAATGTACCTCTGTCTACATTTATTTAATTTTTAGTTCATACACTATACAATATTCAATGGTAAAATTGATGCATCGAAAACTATACCTCTAGATCGTATACAAGAACGTCAGCAATAAAAGGCTTGATGGCCCTTTTTATGTGTTGATGTAAAGGATCCTCATAACAGTAATAGGCTAAATCGTCCATATTTCTGAATTCCACAATGAATGCCCAGTTGAAGTTCTTAGCATGAGGTTCAGTAGTGACATTTGAACCAGAAATAATGCTAGTGATATATGGCATGCCTTCCTTGTTAACAGCATGTGCCTCCAAGGATACCAAAGCTTGCTGTGCACTGGTGGGGGTTAGTTGATCATTTAATCCTTTCTGTCAGGCTGACTCACATACCATTCAATGTCAGGAGTTTCGCCTTTGAATTCGAAAAAAACGCAATGTTTGACAGGCATATTGAATAGATGTTGAATTGAACTGTTTTCAGGGTTGGTTTGAGGGCAAGTTGAACTTTGTTCGTGAGTAGAGTAAGGTTAAAAGCTGGGAAGACTTAGTTCAGGTAAATTGGGCTCTTTTTATATTGCAAGAAAGAAAGCTAAGAGAATGTCAGTTATATTGAATAGTAATGAGCTTTCAAATGTTTGATTTATAATAGTACACAACAATATCTTTGTCCAACTTATGGACTTTGGACATTGAGGATTGTGGGAGGCTTTATTCAAACGTTTTAAGTTGGGATCATGATATCGCATAGAATTTATAACTTGACATGAACGATATAAATTATTTTGTGAGATTCAAAACATATGAAAATTCCGAATATGCTGCAAGAAACAACAGATGAAATTGAGCTTGAGCTATTAGGTTTTCTAGCGTAATCTGAGCTCACAAATTTACAGTGTTACTATTTAGAAACTATCAATACTAAATCCAACTTCTGACCACACCAAAATTTTTCCTCTATCTAACAGTCTGCACACTAATTCTCAAAAGTATCGTACAAGGACCCAAAATCCTGCCATCTCATTCCACGCACATAACAATGGATAGTTCAAATCTAAGGCCTTATTACAACCCCAACACCTTTAATTCGCCGCTCAAACTGCGCGAGCCGACTTTCAGTTCGTATACGGGAGCCGTCATTGCGGCGAATTCAACGATTCCAATTAGTGCTAGCTCAAGCACACTGATTGATCGCGACCCGGCTTTTGATCTTGACTTTGGAACAACTGGCGACACTTTTTCGGAAATTGGACGATCAATGCTTAGGCTATATGGGAAAATCTTTTTCTCGCAACCATGGAGAGTTGGAAGGTTACTGCTGCAAGTTGGGGATTGGAGCTATTTGGAGGTGACTGAGGAAGTGGAGGTCGTTGAAGAGGAATTGCCACGGCAAGGAAGGAAACGACTAGAAGATGATAGATTCAGGAGTAGCAGCTCGTTGAGTTTCAGAGGGCTGGGAAGAAAAGAATTTGAAGAGTTAAGGAATGCCGATTTTGACGACGAAGATGAAGACGAGGACGTGGAAAGTTACTTCTCTCGTGTCCCTGAAGAATCTCCCGGTAGATATCAGCAACGTACGTTTTCTCATGCAGATCACTCAGATAGTAGCCATCAGTTTGGGCCTTCATCTGTTCACAAACGTCCCAAAAAACAACCGAGTCGCATCAGACTAGAAGTGGAAGACGATAAAGAATATGTTGAACGAATCAAGCCTGAGTCATTGAAAATCACAGAAATCTTAGGTACACTGTATGGAGAAGATGGAATGAAAGGTTTATGGCGTGCCGTTAATACCACATTTATAATGGATGCAATGCAAATTACTCTTGAAGCATGGTTATCAGGGTTCTTCTCATCCTTATCAGGAGTGCCTGACCCTCACTTTCTAGATATTACACATTCAGTCACACCCGGTGCTTCTTTAGCAACTGCAGTTGCTGCTTCAGTTGTCACAGCAGTTCTTCTTTCACCACTTAGCATTATTCGAACTCGCTTGATCACCACAACATTTTCGACGCTTCCTAGATCGATCAGAACATCTCTTCACAACTTGGACTCGTACATTTGCCCAAGCGAAGTTCTGCTACCCACAGTCTTGTACTCAGGTGCCACTAGTATCTTGCAAAAATCTACCTCGTTTATTCTGCAGCAGATTTTGGGCGTTGATCCTAATGGCTCACCGGCCATGTACAATTTATTGAGCTTATGTGCTAATATTCTGCAAGTAGGCGTAAAGCTGCCTCTGGAAACTCTGGTACGACGGGCTCATCTGAGTTACCTGAAATTAGAGAAGTACACACTCTTGATTAAACCAGTACCTTATGAGGGTGTGTTTGGTACTGCATGGAACGTATTGAACGGAAGTACGGGCATCGAAACTTTGTATAGAGGTTGGAGAGTATCGGTGTTAGGCATTATCAGTGAATGGGGTGTGGAGGCCCTTGGACGTAATGAGCGAAGCAAGGAACTATTCTAAACTGAATCATTTGATACCACACTTACTTGTATATTGCACTAACGCTTGCAAATCACCAACCTCATCTCATCAATAGTATATAATTCATTCACAAAATTTATCATTGTATTTTTTTTCTCTTATCTGTTTTTTTTCCTTCTTCTTTTTGCGATATATATATTTTCCTCTACGAGAATAATTCACGAGTGGAAAGTATCTACATCCAGATTGGCTTATTGAACATTGCAAAAACATTCAGTTAGAGAAGACACAAAGAGAAGCAAAAGTACACCAACAACTATGATCAATGTCGTGGGAGTAGCTCCATATAATCCGTCCTATGAAGATGGCGACGGACTATTCACTCCATATCCTCCTTTCAACAAATTTGACTGGTACCCAAGCAAGCATCGATTTCTCCCAGGCTTCCCCATTGCGATCCCAGAGCCCTCATTTCTCATCAGCTACGACCAAGCCGTGACCTATTTTCGATACCTCGCCAACACCAAGAACAAGTACAACCGCGTGAGCATCAACGATCTCTACGCGTGGTTTCTCCTCTACGTAGTCGGGCCAGGCCCTGACCAGCCGTACCGTGTGAACAGGGTACTGGCGTCGCACGGGGTCCCGCCGCTGCAGACGGAGGCGCTGGAAATCTGGGTGCGCAGGTCGCAGAAGTTTGTGGTGCTTGAAGGTGAGCAGTGGAATATGAAGTGGTTCGCGTACCAGTTTACGGCTGCGGTGCAGGTGGTGTGGATGTATAAGGACTTTATGAAAAAGACAGGACCGAAATATAGGCCCTTGAATTATTTGCAATATGGGGAAGATGAAAATTTGATAAAGACATTAATTTTTTGAGTGGGAAAATACTTGAGCGGGAAGAGCAGGTGAATGTGTTCGGGCTTGAGATAGACAATAGAGAAGGAATTGAGGTCTATATTGGTTGGTGTGGTATACTGATGATAGATAAATACTGGATGCAATATTACGATTCTGTTTCTGTCCATGATCCACTTTTCAGTTATCCACAGTTTCATTGCGATATTGTGGTTGAATAGTTTTTTCACGGTCACAAATAAAATTCGTTCTAGTACAAACCGTACGGTCTTATTATCATAGTGAGGAGCGTACCGCAAAAACCAATGCTAGATAGTACCAGTTATATTATGTCTAGAAATATGTATACCAAGTATGGACACAAATAGAGACAGTCAGTTGAAAAAGCATCTGTAACTACTCCTTGAGTTTACGCCTGGAAATGGAAGGTGTAATGTCAATTATTTTGTAACCGTTTCTATTATGAATGCTAAGCTCAGAGTCAGACATATATTTATGCCACGACCAAGTCACATATTTTCATTTCAATCTATCCAAGCATCCCACGATCTATCTATAGTAGATTCTATACCCCCAAAAACTATTTCATTCCTAAACGTAAAAATCTAAAAACACTCTAAACAGAACCTACATTTTTCCCCTCGTCTGCTTTCTGTATATGCCCCAACACCTTTTCATTTCTCTTGTTCCACCACCACCACTTTTTATCCTCACTAATCTTCAAAACCTTTGCTTCGTCCAGAGGATCATCGTCATCATCTTCTTCTTCCTGCTGCAGCAAAGACACAATCGTGTTCCCTTCTTCTTTCTCTATTTTGTACTTGCCTTTAAGTACCAGATCTTTGGCAACAAGCTCTCTTGTACGGCCAAGGGATTCGATAGCAGCTACCCTGTCAAGCGTCTCCTCCAGGAGTTGGTCGAAGCCTGGCATACTGGCTATTTCATGGAAAGCCTGCATCATAGGGACGGAATCGGCTCTTACATTAGAGTTTGAGTCAATCGTAAATATATTCAACCCGTCGTATCTTTGTATGTAATCTGGCCGAGTCATGATTTTACGCGCAATCCATAATGGGACTTGTGGGAGTTCGTGATTATCGGGTACAGGCTTTTTACCATCTTTGATCTGCTGGTGGTGATGGCGATGTAGCTCCACCAAAGCCCTCATGAGTAACATAGCAGATGTGGAAAATTTACCGCTCTCCATAACATCATCATCCATATCTTCACCAAGTAGGCCACACTGGTTCAAAAACCATGTTCGCTCACGATCAATCAACTGATGACAAGCGGTCAAAGTATCCTTCTGTGCAGCAACTGCGACTAGATGTTGGGGACGCCCACCAACTAAGTTGTAAATTAAATTAGCTTCTTCCTTAGATAGAGGTTCAGAAAAATACGATTTCCTAGTTCTCTGGAGTACAGCAAGAGATTCGGTCCTCGATAAATCTCGAATGGTCAAAACATCAAGTCTGGTGCCAAGCTTTTTCAGTCTTTCGTAGATCCAATAGTCATCACTATTAAAGATCATTGTAACTAACCCAGTAGCACTCAACGCCTCTGCTTTCTGTTGAAGCAATTCTATCAAATCTTGACCGACCTGATCATCTTTGATAAGATGAACATTATTCACAATAAGAATCAGCGGTTTAGGCTTTACTGTTTTTTTGCGGATATTCAACGCAACCTCTTCCAATTTGTTCAAAGCCCTTTCGATATCAAGTAAAGCCGTCGTATCTCGAGGGCCTCTCAACGAAAATAATGAGCCGATGTAATCTTCAAAGAACCTAAAATTTAGAGCCTTTCCTAGTCTAATTCTGAAAATTTCCGGATCGGAATGGGCATCTACAATTGCACAATTGAAGTTCTTTGCCAAACGCATTGCTTCCAGAATCATTGAAGTCTTTCCTGTTCCTTTTTCACCAATGATCAAATAATACCTTCCAACCTTTTCACCAGCAATAACTTCGTTCAGTAATTGCTGGCTTGGTCTTTCAACCCATCCTTCCGTTGCACCTGTTCTGTTAGAGTGGACCGAAAGTTCCATTGTGGGATCACTTAATCTGAAGGCTTGCTCTATTTTAGACACTGTAGAATGTGAATACCATTCTTGGTAGAGCCAACCTGCCAACGCAAGCATTGACAACGAAGCAATAGTAATTCCAGCTGTTTCAAAGATTTTCAGTGCTATATCAGAAGCACGATCTCTAAAATTCGAATTCTTCGATTTATTGTCACTGCTGCCATTGTCATCTTGTCCAAATTCCATACCAGGAATGAAAGACATGCGTTGGATGCGTAAAGGTGAAAGGTGATTAAGAAAAACGCCAGGTCTTGCAAGCCGGACAGATCTGGGGGCCCGACATCTCGAAAGAAGCGTTTGCCTTAACATCTGCAGTAGTCGTTTATTCAGATTTCAGTTTCGTGAGAGATGGAAAGGCCACACTGCAATGAGTTTTACATGAAAGGAAAAAGGAGAGGGAAGAGTATAATATGAACAAAAAAAGCTTGTGCCTATGTGTACGTACTGTACACTACAGTGGCTGAATCGATGAAAATTTCATGTTTGTTTGGCTTGGTAAACACAGATTCTTTAGCGGGGGGAATTAAGAGAAAAATAAGGTTAAACGATTTACTTTGACATTTATTTAGAGCTTAGAATACAAGACTTGCGTGGCTTCTAATTTGGGCTTTCAAAGTGTAGGTAAAAAAGTTCAAATTCTATAAATTCATTATTGCTACGGCTTAAAAATAACAAAATCCTGTGAACAGAATGGTTCGAAGAAGCAATAAAAAAATTCTTCTACAACCTTTCTCCGATTGCTAGAAGATCTTGCGTACAATATTCAAAAATTCTCACTAGTTCAACATGTCAACAACGTCATCAAGTCTTACGACTCTCTCAAAATTTGCAGCCAAAGAAGGATTTTTCACAAGTGATCAAATCAAACTTGAAACAAAGCCTAATGAAGGTTCCGTTCTCGTCGCCTTGTCAGATCTCAAGGCCACCCCAGACACGCCACTCCCGCTCATAACCTGTCCGGAGTCACACATTCTCGGCCCTCGCAAAGCAAAAGAAGTTTTTGGACAAGAATTGTGGGACAGGTATTTGCATATCCGAATGGTGTTCATCAAGGGACTTTTGTTTTTGCCCGAAGTCAAGAACTCAACGTACGTCAAGGCACTTCCCAAAACGCTTGACAGCCCTTTGTTTTGGTCGGAAGACGAAGTTGCTTGGTTGAATGGAACTAATGTTCATGGCGAGATCAAGGTGAAACTTTCACAGTGGAAAACGGAATGGGAGTTTATGAAACAACTTGGTATCGAGTCGCTGAAAAATGTGTCGTGGGAAGAGTATAAATGGGTAAGTGGAATTTTTCTTTCACGCGCTTTCCCGGCAAAAATTGTGTACGGTGATACCAAGGAAAATGAAGGACTTTCTATGCTTGTACCGGTTATAGACTCGCTCAATCATATGCCAAAAACACCAGTTCTTTGGAGCTGCTCCAAAGACAATGGCTTTACATTTTCGATTTGTGGGGACGTCAAGAAGGGTGCACAAATATACAATAACTACGGCCCTAAAGGAACAGAGGAATTGCTAATGGGGTATGGATTTTGTTTATCAGAAGACCAGCAAGGCTATGACTTTATGTTGTTGAAGTTCAAAGTGCCTCCTGGGATGTCAATCGAGGGAATGAACAGTGACAACTCGATTATTTTCAAGATCTCGAAAGATGAAGATTTGGATCCAAATATGATCAAGCTATTTGGATTATTGTCACAGAACAAAACAGAAAAGTCACAGAGATTGGGAGGATTAGTGCTCTTAAGCAACGCATTCAAGCAAAAACTAAGTTTGCTTCAGCAAGTACCCGCAATTCCCACTACCCCATCACAACGCTACTTGAATGCCTTAATCTACCGCAAGAGCCAAACCAACATCCTAACATCTGCCATTTCCAAATGCACGGTCCTGGTCAAAGACGCGCCAACCTACAACCTCCTTGACTTTTTGGAGAACAAAGAAATGAAAAGTTTCCGCAAAACCCTAAAATCGCTATTTGGCCTTTCTTCCTCAAGCAAGCTCGAAGCGTTCCGCGAGATGGAAATCCAAATACTGGCGCTGGCACTTGCGTGGGAAAAGTTGTACGGCAAAAACGAAGATTTGAAAAATAAGTTGACGATAGATGAAGGTGATGCTGGACGCGTGGAGCAGGGGATGAAGGAGGAGTATGAACAGCTGGCGGCTGCGTTGAAGGATGTGATTGAGGGAGATGGGTTTGGAGAAGGGTGGAGTAAGGAGTTGGTGGTGGAGATGGGGTGTTTTGGTGAGCTTTATGGGTTTGTAGATGAGAATGGGTTATTTTCTGTTGCGATATAGGTGAAGTAAGGAAAATCGCACCGTATTTAGAAAGATGACTTGTGAGGAGTTGAAGTGTATATAGATGGGTGTAGATATTTTCGTTTGGGTGGTATATTATATTTGTATATATAAAAGGAATTGATTAAACTTGGAACATGAAGTCCGTATATATCTTCTTGTACTGTGCATGGAGAGACGTTCTGTTGCGCTCTTATATTATTAGAACCAATAGCGAGCACATTTTGGAATATTGATATAAAAACAATAGGCAATATCACAATGTCATTATATCTAATCATTTTCAAACAAAAACATTTCACCTTTCCTATCCCCTTTTCTCATAATTAAATCAAAAGTTTAACACTAAACAACCAGCAAGGGTTTGATAACTCTTTTTATACTACTCTTGACTCTTCTCAGCTCAATTACGATCACCTTGAAAGCAAAACAAAAAGGCAAAAGTTGACGAGTCAGGATATATCTATAGTAGTAATAGCTATTGTTTTATCTATCTTTGTACGTTGGTATTTATGTCAAGTCTAGACGGGATACACTATTTTTACAGTATATCCTGGATAGAATAAATTTACAATCATTTCTCATATCCAATATACAAGAATATGGTACAAAATAAACAATTCACTAAAGACAGCCTTTTGCTGCCATCACACAAAAGCCATCTTTCTCGTCACTTCCTCTACCACGCTTACCTTTTCCATTTTCCAATAAATACACAGTCATCAACATCACGATCATAACCATCTAAATGTTGAATAACCTTTCAAACAAAAACGCACATACCACTTTTGATTTCTATTCTTTTTTTATGACTTTTATTTTCTTAAGACTTAAAGAATTGAAGAGTTGAAAAGCCAACGATGATTTCTCAGGTTTTTTTTTTTTTTTTTTTTTTTTTTTTTTTTTTTTTTTTTTTTTTTTTTTTTTTTCTATTATCTTTTACTCATCATTTCTGGGTCTTGGATGTAACACGCACCAAAAGTCTTGGCCATTGTCCTTTTTAAAAACAACCTTTTATCCTTATTTTGCTGTTGCTATTATCTATGATACTTAGTTTTCTTGCCCGCTTCCGTTTGTGTCACTATAACAATACAATTTGTATTTATATAAGTTATGTAATGATATCTGGGGGAATGAAAGATTGGGGAAGTCTTGGGGGGTGGTGCTGCCAATATTTTTTTTTATTTTTATTGATGTCGAAAAGAATTTTGATTGGTTCATTATGTTGTGTGCGTAGTTTTGAAGAAGTGAATATTGTAGATACAAATTAATGAACAACATTTTGAAAATGAAAAAAGATTTAATGAGTAAAAATCTTGAAACAAGTGGAGATATAAGGTCAGAGACTATACATCCAACGTGATTTTACAATATCTATATTAATATTATGAGATTTTGTGTTAGTAACAACATCGATATCTTGTCAAACATAAATTTCTTAGCTTCATAAACCAAAATCTTAACAAAAGAGAAAAGAGAAAAAAATAAAAGAGGCCAGATTTCAACAATACTAATTACCATTACCTTTGTTTCTTATTACAATAATTATTGTAACTTCCTTGGTGGTTAGATCTATACGTTAACTACAATCAAATTACAATACATACAGTAGACAAATCGTAAAGTATCCAAATCCGAAAACTCGTCACTAGTTGGTTCACGACAATTGACATTCCATCTCGTACTGCCAACACTGCCATATGAAACCCGGGCTTACCTGATAGGTTTTGAGAATGTCCATTTCTTGTACAAGAACTACAGTAACAACTTCATTTTTTTGATAAAATCTTGAATTATAGAGTAACCACATCTCAAGAAAATAAGACTATCAAAAGAAGAACAAAAACCAAATGGGCAATGTCTATACCATCTACATCTTTTATAGTTGTTCTATGGTAGTTATCTTTTGTCACGGCTACTAAGTGAGATATGCAAGTTCCATAGCCAACTGGGTTTATATAAAATTTTACTTTTATAACAATTTCAAGAAATATAGGGAGTTTTATCTTCAATTTTTTTAATATTTGGATACGTTAATCCTGAAAAAGTCTTTATCGTTTTGTGTACACAGCACTCAATATACCAACACACATCTACAACATCAAAGACAATCTTCTATTCGGACTTGCAACAAAGCCTCTATATAACTATCCAAATACACTGTACTATTATTCACTACTATTGACTTCAATTCACTTCAATTCACTTCACTTTTTTATTTTTTTCTTCCATGTATCAATCCAAAATCATCTACACCCTTCCAACACACAGTCCAGCCTCACAGATCATTTTGTCAATTCATTTTTCGTAATATTGGCCAAAAGTCTGACCACACTTTACTGGCGTCACGTACAGTACAAAGTATTTCTGACCCAGACTTGTCCCGTACAAAGACCACTTGTGCAGCACTTGTTTTCAAATCTATCTTCTAGCACCTGTTTTCAAATCTATCTTCTAGCACCTATTTGTCTAACTTGATTCTAATGTATTCCAATTCTAACTGCCTTCCATATCTGGTTGTTTAGTTATCTATCTTCTATATATTCAAACACGTTTCTCAACTGTACCTGCAATTTATCCCACTTTACTCACTTCATGAATTCATCATCCTATTACAAAATATTTCTAGACTGCTTAATGTTAATGATGTAACATTAACCATACACCATATTAATTGCTCTTCCCCCTTTTTTTATTTGAAAAAAGAATCTGTAACAAAAAGTCAAAGAAAAATAAACAATAGCAACAAGAAATTACACAAATCTCAAACCATCCACTTATCAGCAAGTAAACAGCAAAAAGACACCGGCCTTACTCCATAATACAATGATAAAACAAAAATAAAAGTGAAAAAAAATACTTATATTATTGCTATAACTATTTCTTGATGTTACAAAAACTTTCGGTCAAACATGTTAATTATCCGCAAGTCTTCTTCATTTCTATTCACAATAGAGCTTTTCCCTACTGGTGGTGGTAACTTGATCATGCTATTACTACCTGGTATCGGTGGCTGTGGCTGTGGTTGTATTGCCACTGCTGCCGCTGCAGCTGATGCCATATGATGATGATGTTGTTGTTGATGGTGATGATGGTTATGGTGGTGTTGGTTCAGTAGCGAACTCAAAGGTTGTCTATTTGATGGGAGTGACTGCGATTGCTGAAGTATGGACGATGATGCTTGGACATGGTTTTGTGCAAAACTGGGTAGACTATGGGGGGTATGCTGTTGTTGTATCGGTGGCATGTGGGTATGCTGCTGTTGTTGCTGCATTGGCGGGGTGCGTTGGTGTTGATGCTGTCCATTACCTGAGTGGTATTGTAAATAATAAGGATTTTGCTGCTGTTGATGCGGTAACACTGATGCACCATTATTGTAATACGACATGATTTCATTTGTTCCGGTGCCGTTGTTAATACCAGCTGCAGAAGCCATTAAGGCTTGGGTGGTTGTCAGCGGCCCAAGACCACCGCCCGGTTGATTGTTGTTATTGTTGTTGTTGCCATTATTGCCAGTGCTGTTGTTGTTGTTTGTTGTATCTGGATATAAATCGATTGGGATTTTGATGCTTTTCAAGTTTTTATCCTGCGACGGTTGGATTAAATTGCTGTTATTTGTTCGTGAGTAATAACTAATGAGGTGAAGCTTCAGGTTGTTTTTCGTTTGAATGGAGAAAGATTGTTTCATAAGACCGTCAGGTTTATACCGGAACCCGTCAAGATCATCGTCGTCCAACGGCTGTGAATTCGAGTTAGTCGAAGAGTTATTGTTGTTGTTGTTGGTCTCATTGTCATCGACACGTTTCCCCTCCATTTCGCGATAGGTCAAGAAACTCCCTGAGACCCTTGACGCGCTCCAGTTCTTGCCGTCGGTCCATCTTCTCATTCCAGCTTCTCTCTCGTCCCAAACAAACACGCTTCCACTTTTGATTTGATTTCGTTCTTTTTCCGTTAGTCTTCGTTGAACCCTTGGGAGTATCCCGAGTCGACATGCTTCAAAAAGGATTATTGCATCTAGAGGGGTTCTAACCTGGCCAAAGTAAGTTTCCATTTTGTTGATTAGAGTGAAGTGGTGATGGTAAATGAGTGTAGATGGGTTGGTTTGATTTTTTTTTTTCTGAAGCAATTTTTAATTTTTAATTTTTTTTTCTCTTCTTTCTTTGGATCTGTAGGTGTGTGTGAAAGTGCGAAAGTGTATGAAGATGAACACAATGATTATAATAATAAAAATAAAAATAAAAAATACGCCAGTAAAAACTTGGAAGTACCAAGAAAAACTTTAAAAATTAGCAGCAGAACGAACAAGAAGGGTAAATAGCCACCACTTTTATCAATGAACACTTATATACAGCTAAGATATAACAACGACGGGTGATGATAATGAATCTGAATATTTTGAATAAACAATTTAGAATGAAACCAGACTAAAAAAAAACAGAATCTCTCTTTATTTAGTTCATTTATTTATTTATTTATTTTATTTTTGACAGTCAGACCCACTGCCAGACTTTGTGAGCGAAAGTCATTTTGGAATATTCTTTATTTCCACTCTTTAATTTGTTTTCTTTTTTATTATTCGAAAAAAGTTCCAACGCAAACACAAAAACACAAGATTCCCTGCCTTTTCTCGCTACTCCAACTGAACACACAGCTCAACAAACAAACAAACAAACAAACAAACCAACAAGATAACCTATGGACTGGTAACAAAAAGAACAAATCTAATCAATTTAAACAAGGTGGCAATGACGGTTATTATTTTTATTGTTTTTTGTGTCTTTACCGTACGCTGCGTTACGTATAAGCTTATAAATAAACTTATTTATGCTTAAAACTTTAAATTCCCACAGTGTCATAAAACTCCTCGCAAGCAAAAGAAAATTTGTGCTTAACTTTGGGTTAACCTGTGGTTAATCTAACCCTCAAGCAAGAAATATAAATAGATCTTAGCACTTGAACTGCTTAGTGATCATGTTTAGTCTCCACGTGCCGGTTGCTGTTTTCACCAGATTGAGAACGTTCACAAACAGACCAATGAAAATTCAACTTCAATGGCCGATGAAGTATTCCAGGATAGTACGCAATACTACGCATCTAAGACGGTGGAAGAACATCCAGAATAGCATTAGCAATGAACACCTTCGACGCTGTCTCAGATTGCATTAGCAGGTGGTGACAATGAACTGCTCACACTCTCTCCGCTATCCAATCTGATTCTTACACTAAATCATCGCCGTAAACCAATCATGCCTTGCTAATTATTCGTTCTACTCCCCATTGATTCAATCTAACATCGTTGTTCAATAAGACACAAGCCTACAGCTAAGATTCCAATCTAAACAATCACCAACATCAACACACAATTTTCATCAAACTCTATAACCCTCCAATAAATAAATTGGCATTTTAATAGAAACAACCAAGTACCGGTACAAACCATTCGCCGCACACCAACCCTCTCTCCCCCAACCAAAAAAACTGCCTTAACCAAATTGTCCCGCTTAGTTTTGCCCGTTTGCTGCTTAGTCCAATCCCATTCCAGTTCATGCTGCGCCATAAAGTTTAGCGTAAACTTGTCAATATCAAAATCAACCACTTGGCTATATCCACCCACCCCCGTACGCATAGTAAATTTATACTAATAACAGTGGCATAGTTAATCGATAGCTTATATTGGTATTTAAGCAGATTCACTTTTAAGCTTAAGCTTAAGATTAGGCTTAGGCTTGGGCTTGGGCATAGGCTTGAGTGTTTATCAAATACTTGGACGGTGTTTGTTTGTGTGAGAGTTGCATGTGCAAAATGGTCGTGCGTAGAGAAATGTTGGGCCAGGTTAGTGTAAGCTTGGTAGCTGAGAATTAATCTATATATCGCCCGCCGATACCGGTATACAAAAGGGAGGGTGTTGCATAGATGAGAAATATGGAAATGACCGCCGATAATAACAAAGGGGAGAGAGAGAGGGCGGTTGGAAGGTATTTTGATAATATGAAATCTACTAGCTTATATATTTTAGACTAAAACAATGCTTGATCATTTGGTCTAGGAATTTGGTCCATAACTGCTTAGCAGTTTGTCAAAGTTGACGGACTATGAACAAGAAAACAAAAGAAGATTCAAGGATACCTGACTTCACACTAAGCGCCAAAAATCATGTACCAAACCGACCCAGTCTATAACCGAATTTAGTCAAGGATATTACACCGCAAGAACTTGGTATTTAAAAAGGTCCAAGTCTTGATCATCATGGCCTATAAGCTTATAACTAAACAGGTTGAGTAAAGTGTCAAACTGTAAATACGGTGAGATAAGAATTTGGGAACGCTAGTTTCACAAGATCTCTTGCAATACTGGCACTTGAGATTTTGCTTTTGAGTATTATAATATGATCACTTGGCTATGTGACCTTATTCTCATCCAAAAAACGTCATTTATTCAGAAAGACGGTAAAAATACCATAAATGAACTACATTATGTGCCCATGTAAATTTACATACATGTGTTCACTAACCGCCACCCTGTCCACGAGACCAACGCACTCATCTCGGTCTACATATGTCAAAATTCAAAAACAAGTTTCAAAGTCTTTCAAAAATAACATATTGCTCACATCCCTACTAAAACTGAAAAAAGGTCGAGCAAAATGGAAGTCAACCAGTTGAGAGTTTGAGATGTCTTGGGTAATAGGCTGCCAGTGAATATTGGCTATTTTAAAGCAAAGTGTAGATAATTGAATTTATCAAATTTTATAAACAACAATATGGTCAGTGAGAATGTAATTTAGAAGTGTGTTGGATTTATTCATTTATTTCTAGTTGTCATCTTGCGGTCGTATTTGTAGCTTTTCAGACATTAGCGAAAAGTATGAACGTAAAAGTTTCTTTAGTATTGCAAGGTTTACGCGTAGGATGACGGGATTTGTGTGTGCGTGATGGATGTTTTGGAGGAGTAGGAGTGGCGTACAGATGGCTCCTATGTCATAGGGGTGGTAGTGTAGAGGTGGTAAAAGACGTGAAGTAAAGCTTTATAACCGTATTTTACGTTTGAGAATATTACATCTATGCCGTTGTTATATTGATTTATCAACAAGCAGTTTATCATCCTATGTAAAATAAATTTTAGCCCATTTGACCATTTTGTTAAACGTCTTCTGTTAAATAACTGATAGAGATTATAAACATAACGAATCATAAAGATCATTATCAATATCAGAAAAAAACGCGATCGCAACTAAGTGTATACAATAGAATCAATCAACCTGAATTGCACCGACATAGAGCGTTATTTACAAATTTATGATGCGACCAGTGTTGTTTTATTCAGACCTTAAGTTTATAGGGACGTTGGATATACAAATGTTTTACTTGTAGAGCTATTGTCAAAGCAAACACTGAAAGCCTAGAAGACTACTGAAACTTGGCAGTTGTATTATAAGTAAAGATGTGCTAAATTGGACATGAAAAAAATGACATGGAAAAATGAAAAACGAATAAAAATATTAAAATAGATTCGTAATTTATAAATCTAGTAGATGCTTGCAACACTCTACTTCCATAATCTCGTCTACGTACTGTACCGTCATATACTTCCTTTTGAACTTGACCTTTTCTTCTTTTATCTTCCGGATTTGTAGTGCGATAAAACTAAAATACAACTTACCATACCAACAACGGTATAAAATTTGCAATGAAACTCTTATTAATATACTAAATACAGTACATTGAGTATTCTTTTATTGACAAGAAAAAAATAATTAGCAGATAGTGTGCAATGACTGTTGGAAAATCTTCGCTCAGAACGGGAGTTCAAGTTTTGGCAATTGTATTTATTTTTGCGTTTTGACAAGTCTGTACAGTACACCTCTACTATTTTAGTTCTCCAAATGGCTTCAAACATAAAAAATGCTCATAGAATTGTGTCGTTTTAATTTTTTCTTTAATTTTTTTGTTTTGACCTGTCATAAGCGGCTACTCTAGCAATACTTGTTGTTTAAGACGGTTATGTTAACCGCATGATTAAAAGAATGGCCTGTTGATATAAAACGAAAAGAGTTGAACTGGAAAATTTGTACAGTGGACTTGGCTCATAAGAGATATAATAGGTACTTTCAATAAAGAAAGAAAAACATGGATCAATTCTTATTGCTCAAGAAAAAGGACCCGTTTGATAAACGGCAGGAGAAACGGTAACAGATTAGTTCATATAGCACCTGAGATTACAAAAAACTCTTGTGACTTTGTACTAGTATTGATCTATGAACCACGAAACTTGCTACCACAACATTCAGTATTTTATATATGCAACTAGATAGCGCCATACTGGATCTTGTAAAATTTTCCGCTAAATAAGATAGAACCTTGAATCTATGGATTTTGTCAATTATTATTGCTATGGTGTTGAAGTTTTGACAAGTAAACGATTGGTGTATTTTGCGTCTTATGTGCTGTACACGTACAGTATATATATTGCACTATACCACTATTCAATTAAGTAGTACACCCAATAAATACGGACCTCGCTTTTAAATCTCAACCGAACGTTGAAAAGCCTTGTCAACGATATAAGATATTCTGATCAGCTCTGTTTATACATTCTTGATACATGTAGTAACCTAAATATATCCCGGTAATCAGATTTTCCAGTGCCAAAACTCAATCTCATCCGATTACTAACATTCATTTTTTGTCTCTAGTAGCAAAAAACGTAAATATCTTGCTATTTTATAAACATATTTTTTACTTTAGTTCATTTGTTTGAAATCTAACAACACACAACCGCCTTGAGTATTCTGCTTTTACTCAAACTGAAAAAATTATTATTATTGTAAGTTATTGAAATGAAACTTTGATTATAATTATGGGATAATTTATAGATCAGTGTGTATTCAAATCCGCGGTTACTAGCTCAGTGAACAAGCGTAGATAAATCAAATACAGCAGATTTGTCTCCAATAATAGAGGCTTTTTGATGTATCCCCAAGCAGTAATCAATACTCTAGAATTATTTAATATCTTTATTGTAGTATTTCCAAGCTAGATGTATCTATATTGTGTTATTTTGTGGGTAGTGCACGTAAATCACAAACAGATTATAATATGCGGTTAACATGAATATTCTATAACAAAAACCACGTCAACTTTGATATTATTCCAGATTCCAGATGTATCGGTATGCCAGAAAAGTTTTTCTTTAACATAATTCAAAACATTTCGTAACGACATTTCTATTACCGGTAATTTTTAATAATCAGATATTGGCCATCCTCTATTTTGCTTTGTTTTATCTTCATCAATACATCTAAGCAACAGTTATATACTGAGTTCTTGCCAACGTCACCTTTTCAAAATCATTATGCAACGGTATCAATGTATAGATAGAACTATATGCACATATGACAACTACCAATACAACACCAATAAATATCATTGCTTGTTCAATTTATCAGGATCGTCCATTTTTACCGAAATATCACTAAAACACACATGTAGAGTATCACCACATCAACTCTGGGAGAACGATCTCAAACATAACAAACCAAAAAACCTTAACATCAGCCCAAAAAAATTAAAAAATGAAAAACATAAACCTCTTTTCTACTCTTTTATCAGTTGTTAGCTTTCTGGTTCAGGTAGTTGAAGCCACCTAATAGTCTCGAGCTCTTTCTTTGTTTTCATACCGTTTGAAATCAAAATTGACTCTAGGCTAGTCATCAATTGCTCTTCGAATAAACAGAAACATTTAGAAAAAGCTCGTTTCAGAATTCAAATAGATATAAGCCTTGTCACAAAGCATCGCATTCTTGCAAATGTACTTTGCAATGAGTGGGCTAAAAGCTTCAGAACCAGCTCTCGACAGATATGTTCCAATCTTCAATACAATGACTGATACTGACAGGCTAGCGATGAAGCAAATATTACTTGTTCTAGAAACTCCTAGAGACCGTCAGCTCACTTATTGTCAGATACTGGAAAAGCTTCGTCAAACTCGGACTTTTATAGCATTGAACTTGGAGGATTCAAGAACATTTCAAATCATACAAGCATGTTACAAACTATGGAGTGTGAGTAAGATCCAACGCAATAGCGAGCAAGATGAAAATCAAGCAGGACCTTCGGGACATAATGGAAGTCCAGATGAGAAAGATGATGAGAAAAATGAAAAAGAAGGCAATGATGATAAAGAGGATGAAGAAGAAAAAGCAGGAGGAGAAGATGGAGGTGGTGAAAGAAGTGGAAGCGATGAAGACGGGGATAAAAAGGAAGATGATAAAGCTAAAAATAAAGGTAAAGGTGAAGTTAACAAAGATGGGGAAGAAAAAGAAGAAGAAGAAGACGAAAAAATTGAAGGCAAAAATGAAAAGGATAATAAAAGAGATGACGAAAAGAGTGAGGAAGGTGGATCTGCAACTTCTCAAGTAACTCGCCCAAAAAGGTTTCAAACCGAAGACGGAAGAGTGGTTACACCAATTACTAGATCACTGCCTGTAATAAGAGTTGTAACCCAAGAAACAAGACCCCCAGCAGTCACGTTGCCTCCCCCAGCTCCCCCAACTGCACCAGTTAGCACTCAAAATTCTCGTAGAGTTAGAAGTAGAGGTGGCCGCAGATTGGATTTGACACTTGGAAATTTGTCCAACGCGTCAATGGACCACCTTGAGGAACTAAGAACGGAAGCCTGGCTATTGAGAGCCATTGACAGGGGTGAAGTTGTGGTGTCTGAAAGTGACTCGGAGGGAGATTTAGATGTAGTGATACATCCAAATCCAGCAGGTGGACCAGGAGCCACTACATTTTTTATTGAAAACTTTGGAATGGTTAATCATCACCCAGAAGATGACGAAGAACAACAAGAGGCAGATGTAAACGATGGAGCAAGTAGTTCACACGCAATTACAAACACCCAGTCCCAGGGCAGAAACTCAGCTAATGATGAAGAAGGGGACCCAGATCATGGTGGAGTATTACCAGTTATTAGAGGAAATGGAGAGCGGGCTATAAGAACTGCAAATGGGCACGCAACACAACGCAATTGTGTCCTTGACATAGATTTTGACAGTGGCGACAATGACACTAACAGCAGCAACAGCAACAGAAGCACCAATAACAATAACGATGACAATAATAATAATCGTGATGATAATGATAATGATAACAGTAACGATACCAATGACAACAATGGTAGACATGATACAATATGACACGAGGAGTTATGCAGTTTCAGACCACTTATATACGTATTTATTTGGTTTTCGTTGATTGCAGTTTTTCTTTTTCTTCTACACTTTTACTCTTATATTTGATAGATATAGAACAAATATGGAATGAGATTAAAGAAGGGACAATATGTGAGGACAGATGGGAGATCAGTGAACAAAGTTATGAATGAATGCTTAATAGAATAGAATGGAGTAGAATTAGAACTGAAAAAAGATGCAAAAATAACTGATTTAACTCGTTTACTGTAAAGTGCAGAAATAAATGTAGTGTTAACCGATTGTACGCTTCAATGCAAGATAGGAAAAATACCCATAAAACTCAGGTGAAGTCTACTTCATATTTTTAAATATAATGGAAAGAGTATACATAGACAATTGAATTTTCTGTGCTTTGCTATAATTTCCAAAAACATTTGCTGTAATCATAACATAATATTTCAACCTTGATCTTGATGGTTTAAGTAAATTACCGATACATGCTAAAAATAATTGTATCGAAATTTCTGTGTTCTTGAATTGAGATTCTACTAAAACACTTATTTAAAATGCGATTGATATACGAGTATCAAAACAAAACAAGAAAGGCAGAATAGTTATTGTACGACTCTTTTTTATTGTCATTACAAGATTGCTGGACTTAATTTCGGAATAAAATACTGAGATTTGTGTATGTAGCCTATAGTTTTTTCCTCTCATTCATCAGTGAATAAAAGGCTTTTTCAAAGTGGAGTTAAAAAGAAATTTGACTAACGAACATGTAAACAGCTTAATCATTTTTATCTTTGGTTGCTACTCAGATTTGGGCTATTGGCTTTAGTAGATTGGCGTGGTTAAAGACATGTTGTATAATAGAAAGAGAGACTTGTTTGATAGTGGATCGTGATTGGTTGATATGAGAACGTAAAAAGATTATAAGAGTGAAGTACGAAAATTGATAAAAATTATGACAGAGTGTGTACCAAGGTTTCCGTTATTTGACAACTATTGAATAGCGAAATAACGGCCGAGTCAAAAAGTTTTATTGATTTCATATTGCTTTATAACTACTTTAAACGTGATTATATTTGTCAAGCTACTAGTAATTAGATGTCTAGAGAAATAATGAACCCATTCTGGTGCCAGTTAAATACTATTATAATATATCAAAAACACCAAAAACACAATAGGAACATAACAATACTAGCTTCTCCATTTAAAAGGAACTCACTGTTTTTAATAATGCAGGTATGATAGGGTAATTCACAAAATTTGCTGATGATGCACTTGCAATATACACAACTGTCGTAGCTTGGAGCCCATTACTCGAGTTTAATCTGATACAAGTCGAGTTGCAATAGGGTAAAGAATGAGAATGTCACCAATCCCGTTTAACTTCTGATACGTGAGCTAGTCGGAGATAAGCATGATTTAAATTCCTTCTAAGGTTTATGTATAGCTATTAGACTACCTGTGATACGCGTTTATTGTGATTTGATAGCCCAAGTAAAAGCAAAAAGGTTGCACAACAGTAAAACTTCAACGGACCTTACGGGTATATTCAGTAAGTGAGGAAAAATTCAATTATGTGGCATCCCATAGCATGTCAAAAGTGGAGTTGAATCGCTCTGGGCGAGAGTAATTGAATAGAAAAAAAGCTGCCAGTATCTATTGAAAGCACTTCCATGATATTCTTGATGCAAAAAATATAATAGAATCAATAGCATATAGAGGGAGTTTGGTAACCTCTTATGAGATATAGTAGCACACTCCCATTACGTAGTTACCAGATATTCTGAATGCATTTATTTTTCGAACCCTCAATGTGTCGATATGACCTATGATCTTTCAGTATATACGACCGTTCTGACAGGTTTAGATCTACATAACAAGATTTGAGCCGTAATCACACACTTCTTCTAATCTCACTGGTAGCTGACGACACCTTCAATATTAAATCATCACATTTTCCTAGCAACTGCGAAGTCTGTAACAACACTTCCTGTCTCTCGTTCTCCGCATCTACTAGTTCCTGCTCTAAACTCTTTACTCGTTCCATTTGTTCCTTTTCTGTAGTCCCGATACCTGGAAGGGAATCTATCAGCGCTTCAATCTGCTTTGATTTCAAAATCAAATCCTGGACCGTTTCCTGCATCCCTTTTTTGAAAACCTCTTCAGGTTCTGGCTTCACACTTTGATCACTGACTTTAGCATCATTCGGTCCTGTAGGTACAAAGTCATGCCGCGTATTCAGGTAGCTTAGACTATAGTAAAATTGGCTGATGAGCTGGAAAAAAATCATTAGTAAATAACAATAACGCGCAAATATATAAACACAATCAATCTAATTCATGAACTCACTTGATCTATGCAAACTTGAAGCTGTGTTAACCGGTCCGATCTTTCATTCATTATAAAAATAGAAATCTGAAAATGGTTTTGGTGTATAATGTATTAGTATATCAGTTTCGTGAAAGTTATTAGGATGTGAGGTTTGTAGAGAAAACTCGTAGATATCCTCGTTTCACCGCACGCTGGTAGTTCCTGGTTGATGTTATTTTTCAGCCTTCTTATTAAAAAAATACTGTCACGTAACACGTGCTTAGTAACATATATCGGCCAGATTACAAGATATCCACCTGAATTAATGAATTCACCTAAAATTCTATGGAAGGGCAATGGAACAAATCAGCAAGAGAATGCGCGTCAGTCGTCAACCAGGTGCATCGCGTATGCTCATTCATAGTAGACCACACGCATATTAACTTTACAAAAGCTCATTTTTCATTCTGTCAAAGCTGTGGAAGTAGACCAATACGCGACTCATTTTCATAAAATTTATTATGTTGTTGTGTATCCCAGCCATAAGCCAAATTTAATTTTAGCTCCTCTTTTTTTCTTTCATTTTCGTTTCGATATTCACTAACCACCATTTACATTACCTTGCGAGTAAACACAACAACTTTTTCATTGTATCACAGTCGGCCAACATTGAATTATCTGTGCTAAAACTGTGTTTATGGTGGCTTTATCATTGCTCATAAGGTTTTTATCATATAGTCAAGGCCTCTTTTAGATCCCAATAAAAGCAGAGAGTACGTCTTATAGTTGTTCGGTTAACATTTTATTTGGTTTAACTTACTAGAAAGCCCTTTCTTACGATTCTGATTCGTAAAATCGAAGATACGCGTTTCTCATCATGGCTGCGACTGCTGATACCTCGAACGGAGATGGCGATGTTAGTTTAAATCAACTAAAGCACAACACGCTAATTCAACAGATGGCTAAGGATCCTCCACCAATTCCTCATATCACAGCCAATTTCGTTCCTTTCAAAACAGTAATTTCTAGTATGATATCTTACGCACAATCTGAGCTTCGGAACCTCTTGGAAACCCTTCCTTCGACAACTTCAGATCTAGCGCGAAAAAGAAGGATATTAGACTATGTTGCAAACATGAGAATCCAGTTTGTCAAAATATATGTGCTCTCCAAATGGGTAAAGGTAAGCGGTGATATATCGAAGACTATTGATGTGGTAGCATGGCTCAACGGACAAAGAAACTGTTTTGATAATGTTATTGAGTCGCTGCGTGTTATCGAAAAATCTTTGGGCGGAGCGAAGCTACGGAATCCAGATCTTGAAACAGCTCTTGAAGTGTTTACAGCCGGTAAGCCTGCTTTTCTCTCAAGAGGTTATATTTCCATTCCAAAACTATCTCCAGCCACAATTCTACAAACTCTGTACGATCTTAATATATTATTATCAATACGACTAGCACTTACGGAAAACTTACCGCCTGAATTCTCTCATTATAAAATCGACAGCGGTAAAGTAACTTTCTATGTTGAGAACTCTTACCAGGTACAACTTGGAATAGCAGATGACTCGGTAAATGCACGATTTTTCTTAGTTGATTTCAAGTTCGACTTCCCAGGTGCTCATACGCCAGCTCCACTAACACGCGCTAAAATTGAAAACATGGCGAATGGAATTTTACCGACGGCAGGGTTGGTTACTCTTTTCGAAACTCTACTGAGGTTCACACAAAATTACAAACTATGGATCATACACCAAGAGCTAGTAGAACTCGCTAAAGGGTTGTATCAAGGGCTGATCGTACCAAAGTTGTATGCAGATAAGTTTTTGGTGTCAGTTCAATACTGGATTTCTCCAAAAAGTAGGAACAAAAATGTCATTGAAATTGGGCTAAAAAAATCAAAAAAGCTAGGAATTCGATGGCACAGAGATGGAAAAGTTATCACAGACCATGGCATTGAATTTGGGCAGTCGAATCTTTCTGCTGAATGGCTATTGCAACAAATCACAACTTTACATGTTCAGTATAATATCTCGACAGTATACAATCTTCTTAGCAAGCAAATTGGTAAAAACAATGACAAAATCAAAGTACGAACATCAGCTGGTTCCACAGCCCCAACACCGACACCTAACGAATCGGCTGCAGCATCCAACACACCCAACTACTCCGCATCGCCTTTTACGGCATTTACACCCGTTCATACAAATTCCGAAGAGAGTTTGGCTAATGAGAAGATATTACTAATATCACCAGAAAAAATCAAAATACACTTAACAAGCACGAAGTTTACTGTTTTCTCTATTGATAAACTTTCAGGAAAAACCATCTTAACAAATTCCACAAAGACATTGTCGGCAGCGGAAAGATCGCTGAATGAGGTTTCAGACAACCCCACTTACATTGCAGAACTACTTATCAAACTAAGGAATGCATCTATACAGGAGGAGCTCGTTCTTAAGGCTAAATCTGCTGGATGGACAGTAAAAACAGGACTCCCGTTTGCAGTAGAAACAGTCAAAAATACTTTTTCGCCGGATACAAAAATATTAATATCGCTGAGGCAGAATTCATGGCCTGCTAGGTGGTATTTTATTGCTACAATAGGTTCAAACTCTCAACTCAGATGGTGGATTTGCCAGTTGTTTATGAAGGATAATTTATGGACTATCCCATTTCATGATGAGTTCATAATGAAGAAAGAGTTTGTGGGTCAGATAGATTACAGGATGTTTAAGGAATTAAGCTCTTACATGATAACTCATATCAAGATGGACGCGTTGTGCAAGGAACTGACTGCTAGCAAAGTTGAGTATAAGATCATACCCACCCATGCGACATCTGCAAATTGCTCTTCATCTCCTACCATTGCGATGGATATAAAAAGTTTAACAACTGGCACTTGGGCTTTTGGAGGCCTGTTTTTGAGACTCCAGGATAAAGCCCCTGGTGAAACTGTTGCTATAATAAATGGCAGATCTAGGCATCCCTTAGATATCAGTACTATGTCCAATGAAGATACCAAAATGTCAGTCAATCCTAATACTGGTGATTATATCTTGGAAATGAAAATCAGCTCTCTCAGTTCAACTTCTACTGAGTCCACTCCATTCAAGCCTCAGCCTGAACTTAAATCAGACTTCGTTGAGCACCTCATTAAAATATTCTCCCAAATTGAGTCTATTGTCAATTACGTTAATACACTAAAAAATCTCAACCTGGAGCTGAAGGAAGCTTCAATGTCAAAAATTTCCTTCTACTATGGACCTTCTATGTTGGCCACCATACAACTACAACCAATGCGCTTGGAAAACGGACCGCAGAGCCTCTCTGAAAGTGCCAAATTGGAATTGGAAGAAAACAGCCCTTATGTTCACGTTCTTCCATATCTACAAGAGCTCTTGACTACAAATGGCCTACTTCCTGTTGTTTGGATCCTTCAATCTGCTTTTCCTTATTACAAAGCTATTGACGATTTACGAGCAAAGGCTAAAGGGCAATTAGAAAATGCCTTCAGATCTTCCGAGCTAACCCCAGGTCAAAATCAAGAAACCAAGATCAAAGCTCCCTTGTACATTACTTGTAGAGGGGTCTACACTACGATACTGAATTTCACTGCCAAAGGACTCTTGATTGAAGTAACGTTGAAGCTTACGAATGGTCGTCCTATCGAAGTACATGTCTCTGATATGGTCGCTCTACAACAAGC
The DNA here is from genome assembly GCA_030563945.1 of Geotrichum australiense. NCBI lineage: Eukaryota > Fungi > Ascomycota > Dipodascomycetes > Dipodascales > Dipodascaceae > Geotrichum > Geotrichum australiense. Next base: position 165,888 of record JAJMKR010000014.1, on the reverse strand, counting down.
TCAAAAGATCTTTGCTTACCATCAGCAACAACCCCAGAACAACACTCAGATAGGTCCATCTATAAAACCAAACGAACTGACTCCATTTTTTTCTCAAAAAAGTGATATTGAAGGTATGGTTCCTCTTGTTTCTGGTGTTGCCTGCCCAGTAGATCAACTTGGACCGGTTTTAAATAGAATCTACGAACTGGCCATCTAGCCTCTTCCAACATAATTGATCATTTAATGTGTAAAAGTAATAAACCCTTCTTTTTAATTTCTGATCAAAACGTGTCGGCGTGCTTTTTATTTTTGATATAGCAAGATTCGAATGTGAAATGCTTCTAGAAACGCCTTTTCTTGAACTTGATATACAGCCGTGGTGAATAGTGTGTAAATGTATTGAATGCTCGATGAATATAATATGACTATTTACTACTTCACACGACCATTTAGTAGTTTTCATTAAGAGCTATTGTCATTAGTGTTAGTATGTTGTCACGATGTAAACTCCGATATATACGTACGTTTTTCTGTTGGAGGAGGAACGTTTCTCTCGAATTTAGTTCCACCAGGTCTCATAGGAGGAATGTAAGGATCGGGGTGCTCGTACTTGTGCAGTAAAGCTTTGGTGTTGGCAACCAATGCGTAAATGCGTCTAGGATCTTTTTCGTCGGCGTTCAAGTCGAATTGGTATCGAATTTCCACAGCCTTTGCACGGTAATGGTCGCGCTTATTGAGCCAGTTCCGGGCAAGCTTTAGCGACTGTCGGTAGAGTGACTGGATCTCAGCTTTATGGCTTGACATTGTATGCGGTTATCGAGAATGTGTATGTCAAAATGAAGATTGCAGTGGAAAAGGGAAGAAGAGAAAATTTGGGAAAATAACAGAAAAGCTTAATATACTGTAGTGCGAACTGAGCAATAAGAATCCACGAGTTCCAGCTTAGTTTACACAGAATTGTATGGTGATAAATATCCAAAAGTAGTCTGTGAGGTGTAATTGTTGTAAAACAGCGATTCGCGATCACCAAGGATGTAATGTACCTCTTATATCATCTATTATTCTAGATAGATTCTGTGAAAATATTAATTGATCACTTCTGATTGGCTCAGATATTTCACCTACCATAGAAAATGTCTACTTATGCATAATACTCACGAAATTTCACACTTATGTTATATATTAACCCTAGCCCAGACGCTTCAAAGGGTTTTGTAACCAGTTTGTTTTACACCTTTCACAAATTCCTACGATTACAAAACTATGAATACATCAAAAAATTGAATGGATTAAGCTACACCAAGCGCAATGAAGTCAGATTGTGCCGATGAGGAGTATCGGGTTATGACCTCAACCCTGTATGCCTTTTCCCAATACTTTCCTCCACAATCGTTTTCCTATCACAACGTTTATCTTCTCCAGTTACTAACAAATCTTCAGAAAAGCATTCTTTTCATACAAAGCACCAGCACTATACAATTTAGTACAAGTTCGAAAGTCAAAAGTTGATCGAATGCGAAATGAGGTATACAGGAACTACGCTAAGGAGATTTTGTCCGAGGATCATTTCGAAAGACTGGAAAAATGTATCGAGCATAATGACTTTTTTTTGAAAACAGCAGGAACGCTAGCTGTTCCGGGATTTGATGCTCCTGAAGATCAAACCTTATGGGCAGATTTTGACAACGGGTGCATGGACAAAGTTATAAGCACATTACGACAAGTAGCAAGGGAATGGTCAGAAGAAGGAGTCGCTGAGAGAAACATCTGCTTTGGAAGGGTCATTAATGAGATTTGTGAGCTATTTCCTGATGATGGATCTCGAAATCAGATAAAAATCGTCATACCAGGCTGTGGATTAGGAAGATTGCCTTTGGAATTGGCTGCTAGAGGATTTCAGGCCCAAGGGAACGAGTTTTCCTTTCATATGTTATTTATGTCAAATTTCCTATTGAATGGTACCTCGCACAGCAAACAGTACAACATCTTTCCTTATATTCACACATATTCTCTCCAAAAGTCAAGAAGCTTCCAAATGAGACCGGTCAAAATACCAGACATTCATCCTGGAGAACTCCTATATCTTCGAGATAGTGATGAAAACTCGCCTTCCCCGAGTGGGGAACTTTCAATGGTCTCAGGATCTTTTGATGACGTTTATATGGGTACGGTAAATGAAGAACGGGGTCAATTCACTTCAGCCAATGTTGTTGCAACTGTGTACTTTATCGACACAGCTCCAAATATTTTCCGGACTCTTGATGCGATATCAAAAACTGTACAATCTGGGGGATATTGGATCAACTTTGGTCCGCTTCTTTGGCATTATGAAGATGCGGCTGAAACCCAAAACGATACCAACCAAAATACCGACGACCCTGATGACGCTAGGACTCGAGGCCTTGAGTTAACAGTAGAAGAAATTGTATCCCTTTTTCCCAAATACGGATTTGAATTGATTAAGCATGAATTTGACATCCCTTGCTCTTACACTATGGATCCATTAGGAATGGGTGGGTTTATTTATAAATGCGTATATTGGGTAGCTAAAAAGTTATGAAAAAGGTTTTATTTATTGAATGTTTCAAAATGGAAGTTAACTGTTTTGTGTTTGGTTTTCAGCATCTGATCTGCTGTTTCTAATTTGCCTGCTTTGTCTGGTACTTGGACGACGTTGAATAGGCACTGATGGAGCTTCAACTGCTTCGGAAGGATTCACAACAGACTGTTCAAGGCCGTATGCATCGGTGGTAACAACAACATTTTCACGCTCGTTTTTTTCTGCTTCGTTGACTCTATCTTCTGTGGGTTGTGGTTCTTCGGCAGTGTTTTCCATGATAAAAATTTGTTTTTTACCAGCTCTGAAATCATCAATACGTCTTTTAATTCCGTAGATAACTCTTTTGATAGAGGGCTTTTTAACATGATTTCTCTCCGCGTACCACAGGTACATGAAAAGTGCAATTATAACAATCCAATATATGTTATAAGCAATAACTGAGCCATATGTAGCTGAGTTCTGCCATCCAAATATTGCGTTGAAAATTTGCCATCCACCATCGGTCTGAGGGTTGCAGCAGTTGACGTGCCAAACCGAAGTCTTTATATTGTAGGAACCGGGTCCTGAACCATTCTCCGCAATATCAGCACCAACTTTTAAGGAAAACTTGTACATTTCAAAAAACCACACAGCTCTCGAAAAGAGACCCGCTGCGATAAGATATAAAAGACAAGTAGATGCAATAAGGAACAATTGTATCGACACTGAATTACCACCTTGGTAAATCAAGTAGCCAATAATCACACCTGAGACTACTCCAGATATAACAGAGAGAGGAAAAGCTGAGGCTGGTGTACCTATTGCAACACCACATATAAAAACCATAGCTTCAATTCCTTCTCTTACCATCGTAAAGAACACAAGTAGCCCAATAGCATGTCTAGCAGCCCAACTTTTCATATGGCTCATACTGAAAAAAGTCTTGATCCTTTTGGTCCAGCTTTCATCAACATCAGTATCGAAGTCCTCAATAACAATAGTGGCGTCTGATGGATCGTGTTCAACCTGGTATACTAATTTTCTATGCCACTCTTCCTTTACTCTGTTTAGTCTGAGCATCGAAACACCCATTATCGTAATCATTGAGCATGCAACAATAGAAAAAATACCTTCCCAGAGATCTTCCGCTTTTGCCCAGACGTCTACGCCTATTGTATAAAATATTCCAACGAAACTTCCACCAACAACAATACATACCACGGTTCCTGCAGACAAACCAGTCCATACTTGTTTTCTTTGTCTTGCATAAACTCTTAGCGCTGCTGCCATCTTCCTTTCACGTAAATCCATTTCATCAGGCCCATCAATCAATTCCTCATTCTCAGGGTCAATTCCACTCAGAACATCCCTTTGCGACTCTATCATACCATGTTTGAGAAATGAGAAAAGAATAGATATGATGAGGGCAACTTCCACAGTTTCTCTGAGGAGGAGAAAGTATATCTGTGCTGAGAAGACGTATGCCATATTATGATAAACCTTTGGTATTGATTGTACGCTATTACCAAAAAACGAGTATATACACTAGCGTGTAATTCAAAGCAAATGACAAGAGGGTCTTTGGTTGTTCATGGAATAAACGAAGCAGAACCAAATAAACGTATAACCAAGTTCATTTTATACAAGATACCTCTCCAAACAAGAGTTGATATGTAACGATACAAGAGCTATGGTGTACTTTATCAGAAACGCTTTAAATCTTGTACTAAGTAACGTCAAGTGTTATATTCCCATATAACTGTAGTCATGTATATATAGGACTGAGACAAAACCAACGATAAGATACTGCAGACGCTTTTTGTGTGTATAGATTTAAAAATGCAACAAACTTGTCAAAAGATATGTTGATTGATTAGATAACTGTGCATTATTCAATGGCTAATCAAATACCACGCACAAGCCAACACTTGAGTGTAATTCTTCATCAGGTAGCTTGAATACTGCTTTCTTCTAAGGAAGAGTGCAGGCAAAAAAAGATTTAATCTCTGAGGGATATTCGTATAAATACCGTTGACACTTTTATGTGTTTAATTTTCAGAATGTCTTTTAAATCAGTTTTGTGCGACGTAGTTCAATTTTGGGTGAAGCCACATAAGAATAACTTAGCAGGTTCAATTATCATCAAACATCTAAGATCATTTCAGTTTAAATCAGAAATCAGCTTTGATAGAAGTTATCCAGTTATCTACTCACACAGTATGGCAGCTCAACATTGGAACTTGAAAATACTATTGGTCTGGAATAGTGCCGTTTCTTGTGAATTCTTAGAAATCATCACGTTCAAGGTTATTTCGTAAGCTAGGACACATTTGATGGCAATGCTGAATGAAAGGCTCTTTCCAAGTTCGAGCCGAACTTCAGTGATCAAACAGAGATTTGATAGCTGCTTTTTTGGAAGCCTTTTGAAATTGACAGCTTTGTAATTAGTAAAAAGCTTTATACCGTGGCAATAACCATAATGAATATGTTCAGAATTTCAAATATTTGATCAGTACGATGTACCTTGCGATACTAATGCACAGCATATTGTGACCCAAACGGCGGGCGTACGTAAGTGTATTTTATGCCAAATAAGTAGTTTCCGTATACTTGCACTTGCAACAGCACAATTTGACAAGCAGGGCATGTTTTCATTTTTTTGAAAGAAAGCTTCCCATTATTCAAGGATTCGCTTCGTTGTGCAAGATTGCGAATATACCAGAGCTTTATAAAGAACAGTGAATATCAGTTTCATAACATGGCCAAAACCCGACCCCGAAATCATTCAATTTGATGGTAAGGCTGAACGAAAAAAATTTCATTTTGACATTAAAGTTAAATGTTCGTCAGCAAAATAATGACGGGGTCTCCTAGCAGACTTTCGGGACTTCCATAATGATACTGTAATTATTGTAATTTAAAACCCGTAAGTAAACTTTTCTAATACTTATTTATTTTTTTCTTTTCTCCATTTTACTACTTTTTTATTCAATATACAAACTATCAAATACTGTCGCTATGAGGTTATCTACTTTTCTGATATCGGTAGCGAGCATATCGTCGGCTTACGCGAAAATCGTACATTTAGACTGGAACGTTACGTGGACAACTGCAAATCCTGATGGCGTGAAAGATAGACAGGTCGTTGGGATTAATGGGCAATGGCCACTTCCATCTGTGCATGTCGACAAAGGAGATCGAGTGGTTGCCACAGTGCGAAATCATCTCCCTGAGCACAACGTTTCTATTCATTTCCATGGTCTATACCAAAACGGAACAAATGCTATGGACGGTCCACCTATGGTTGTCCAGTGCCCAATCGTTCCCGGACAAGAGTTCATTTACGATTTTGAAGTGAACCAGAACGGAAGTTATTGGTATCATTCGCACGTTGGAGGTCAATATCCAGATGGGTACCGAGCTCCTTTCATAGTTCACGACAAGACAGCGCCATTCGCCGAGAAATTCGATGAGGAATTGACTTGGACTTTTGGTGATTGGTACCATGAAGTCACCGATATACTACGACCAAAATTTCTCAATTTGTACAATCCAAGTGGCGCTGAACCCGTTCCAAACAATCTTCTTTTCAACGATGGTATGAATAAATCGGTAGCAGTCAAACCCGACACGACCTACTTGATTCATCTGATGAATATCGGTGCTCTAGGTTCAGTTTTTGTTTGGATTGAAGATCACGATTTTGAGATTGTGGAAGTTGATGGTGTCTATACGCAGTTTACTAAAGCCGAAACTTTATACATCACACCAGCTCAAAGATATAGCATTCTATTAAAAACCAAAGCATCCACGAAGAAAAACTATGGCATAGTTTCTGTCTTTGACTCTACTATGTTTGATATTATTCCTGACGAGCTGGTATTGAACCAAACCAACTGGTTGGAATACGACTCCAAAGCACCCCATGAACGTGTTACATTAGATGTTGACAATTCAGAAGAGATTGAAGCTTTTGATGATATAAACCTGCTACCGTACGATTCTAAGCCTTTACTTCCCGAGCCTGATCACAAAATTAGTGTTGATGTTATCATGAACAATTTGATTTCTGGCAAAAATTACGCATTTTTCAATAACATTACTTATACTGCCCCAGTCGTTCCGTCACTTTTCACAGTATTCTCACCTAGTGAGGAGAATGCTGAACTGGTTAATGATCAAAGAATTTACGGAGAATACACTAACCCGTTTGTGCTGAAGCATATGGAAGTGGTGGAGATTGTTATCAACAATGTAGATTCAGGTGTCCACCCATTTCATATGCACGGTCATGAGTTCCAACTAATTCACAGATCTCCAGCGTATGATGACGATGAACCCACCCCCTATGATCCTGATAATCATCCCAGCTTCCCTGAAGTTCCCATGAGACGTGATACTGTTTATGTTAGACCTAATGGTAACATGGTTATTAGATTTAGAGCCGATAACCCGGGTGTTTGGTTTTTCCACTGTCATGTCGAATGGCATCTCGAACAAGGTTTAGCATTGACATTGATTGAAGCTCCTGATGTTCTCAGAAAACAACAAACTATTCCTGAGAGTCACTATGCTCTTTGCAATGCCGCTGGGGTTTCAACTAAAGGTAATGCTGCCGGTAATACTGATGACTTTTTGAATCTTGAAGGCCAAAATGCACAAGAGGACGAACTTCCTCCCGGATTTACTCTGAAGGGTTATATTGCATTGTTTATTTCAACCCTCAGTGCTATTAGTGGTGTTTCATATATTGCGTGGTACGGAATTTCTGATGCGGAAGGGCCGAAGCCTGTTAGGAGGTATGACGGTACTGATGAGAGTGAGGGAATCATGAATCACGATGAGAATGAGGAAGAAGACTGATGCAATAACTGTACGTATATAAACTAAAGTTGCAATAAATAAACATTCATATTTTTGGTGTTTGTCAGACTTACAGCAAATTATATTATCATATTTTTATGTAGCGATTAATCTTGTAGTTCTGCTAGAACCGAGAGTTAATTTATCTATTTAAGTACAAAGACATACTAAAGGGCGGAAACTCTGTCTATGTCTCGTAACAGAATATTTCTAGTCCACGAACAGTTTTTGTACACAGAATTCACATTGGAATAAATTGATTCATCAAATGGTGTCATGCGAAATAAGGACTGTTCTAATCTTGATCGAAATACCGCTGTTGCTTCTTCTATATATAAGAGACCGCGAGGTGAAAATTCTTCGTCTGTAGCTTTGTTTATTCTTATCTTGTAGACTGACCCATCAATGCCAATAGCAACTAAACATTGTGATAGGTATGCTGTTGTACCGCTATACTTTCGATAGTTATCAGAAGTCTCCGAAACTGGAATTAACTTAGAGATAATTGTCGGAAGTTTGAAAGAGCAAAGAACGTTGAGAGCCGACGAGGTATTATCAACTGGTTCGTAGAAAACAACATTTCTTTGCTTGTCAGAAATAACAAATATTTCATTACCAACCGTGGCTGACGCAACGCATGCTCTAGCAGTTCTGTCAGCAGTTGACAAAATCAATTCAGCCTCAAACGTTCCATCAATCAGTTCACTAGTAATGTATTCATATGCAAAAACCGAATGCTGCAACGTAGATATGTATACGAATCCTGACATTAAGGCTGATATGCCAACAACTGGCGATGTAAGGCTTAGTCCGGTCTGTCCTATTTTCACAAATTTACAGCGTTTTTCCCCGTTGTCCGAAACTGAAAACTGCAACTGATAAATAAAAACATCTGATCTAATACCGCACATCAATGTCTGGTCGTCAATTTGGGTGATTGTGTAAACTGGACCATGTGTCGCTAGAGCAAATCTTTTTTGTAAAGATATTTTACCAGGCCGAGACTTAGATTTATGAATAGAAAGAACGTAAATGAAACCTTCCGAGCCTGCACCACTTCCTAGCACAAGGTATTTGAACTTTTTCCCATCGACTTTAAATTCCCAATCAATCATAGAATAGAAAATCTCTTGTTCATCGCGATGAACAGCTTTGGGTTTCCATTCGTCAAAATCAACGGCAACTGAAAAAGAAATATTTTTCTCCACATCTGCAAATCTGATAACACGGTTGTTGACAGGCTCATTTAGTAATATAACAATCAATCCCAAATGATCTAGGTATACCATTCTTCTAGGAGTTCCTTTCAAATTTTCTATTCTTTTGGTAACTATTCTATTCTGATATGAGGGCGATGGCGTATCAACTATCAAAAGCGATAGATTGTTATCGGCAACCACGACGATAACCATTTCAGAGTTTTCATCAATATTCAGCGATGGAAGTGCACACGCTCCTTGAATATCAATGTATTTTGTTTCAGTAATCACTGGTGATGGAAGATCTTCGATTTCTTCAACAGTTCCCAAAATATAAATGCTTTCCTGAGAAAAAACAAAATACGTTTCTCCAAATTTGAAAAAAGTGAGAGGTAGTGACGAAATTTCAAGAACCCTTATGATTCGGCTTGTATCTGAACTCACGTACACCAAGCTTCCTGATTTTGTTCCGATAATGATCAAATCTTCAGATATTACTAAAATATCGTTGGCAACACCAGATGTTGATATATTTTTGATTTTGGGTGGTCTCTTAATACTGTTGTCAATCATATCATCCAAGGAATCTATAAAGTAGCTTACTGGCACTTCATCGTTTGCAATTGAACTTTCATCTTCTTCGGTGTACTCTATACCATATCCATTGATGTCGCCGAGAGATTTGAACTGGAGTATTCTCATTTGTGAGTTAAAACTGGCTACCATAAGAGCAATATCGCCATTGTTTGTAAAGTTATCACAGATGCAGATTTTTGATATGTCACGGTCTTCATCAGATTTCACGAAGCACTCTGCTACCTTTTCTGATATTATTTGTCCGCCTGAACAACTGGGTTTATATAGTGAAATCTTGTCACCTTTGATGGCAATGGCAACAATATCCTTCCAAATGCAAATGTCAACAATACTTTCTTCAAAAGATATCTCAGAGAAAACTTTTTCAGGGGAGTAACTGGCTAAAACTATTTTTTTATTAAACCCCCATATAAAAATATCGTTAATCTGCCCAAAAAATATAGTCTCTTGCTGAAGGTCGATACCTAGATCAATCAGTTCTGTGGTAATATCATCAATCTCTATAGTGCCGTTGTTTTCAATTTCATCATTTCTGATTTCTAACACGACTGAATTCAACGGATAAGAAACGGTAATCAGTCTTTTGCCCGTACTTATAGAAGCACCAAAGAGACGTTTGACTCCTTCTAACGGAAATCCTTCTAGTGCCACAAAAGATCTAACCCCTTGCTGGATATTAACTAGAGATGTAGATGTGGTTCCACGACCCGAAGAAACCCATAGCTGACTTCTCGGCGCATAAACTTCATTTTTCTGTGATTCTATGACAAGTGCGTCTCTAACGAAACTAAAATCCTGAAAGTAGTTATTTGAGAGAAATTCAGCTTCGTTTCCACTGCGCTTGACTAAGAAACTACCGCCAGTAACACCGTTGCCTGCAGTTTCAATTCTGATATATTCGGTGTCACGTAATGACGCTGATGGGTCCGATTCTCCTGTTTCAGAACAACTAGCCAATATTAAGGAGCTACCGATATCAAAATCTAGCTGTAGGAACTTTTCGAAATGTAACTCATCCTTCGAGGCGTTTATAGCCAGTTCAAATATTTCTCTTCGATCATTTGCAATATATAAATATTGCGGCTCGCGGTATAAACTGACTTCACGGTTGTTTCCAGACATATATAAATTTGAGTTTTCATCATAATAACTCACGATTGATCCCGACGATGGGATTCCAATTTCAGCAAAGTCTGTATTTCCTGAAAGGATTTTTGGAAGGGTTACAAGAAAGCAACGATTCCGTGTAATTAAAACAAAAGCCCCATCATTAGATAATATTGGTGCCATATAAAGAGGAGGAGAGTTTCTGAAGTGATTCGGTAAAGAAATCGTTGTGTGCAGACTTATATTTTTGTCTTCAATACTATCATACACAGCAAGTATTAACTTGTAGGTTTTAGAAGAAACGTAAATTACCAGAAAGAATGAGTGTGCATAGTCAGAGGAAACAGTTCTCGCGCTTTTTAGAGGGGGCAGAAAGTCCATATGAAGAATAACTAAGCTGTCTTTTAAGTCAATCGTGAGTCTTGGAAGAGGCATCTTGTCTTCATAGTGAACCTTTCTAGAGTCAAAATTATAGTCGTCAATCAGACCCCAAGTCTCGTTTTCAACATCTTTATCTGAGATGCTGTAATCACTCGTTCCATCAAAGTCTTTGAGTGGCGAAGTATTGCCATTGTGCCTTGAGCCAAATTTTGCCGTGACATACTTTTTGACGCGTTCATAATCTTTTGTTCTGTTCTGTTTGTACATTTCGCTCAACTTTTTATCTACCGAAAAATCTTCAGCATCTGTCGCTTTTGAATGATATAGTCGTATGAGCTCTATTCTGTTACTTAAGTTGGAAATAGCTACCATCTCAACATTAAGCCGATTTCTCGCTAGTTTCCACCCGAGTTTCTCTTTTCTACCGGCACATTCATTCATAAAATATTTCCTCTTCCAATTTCGCACGGCATAAGCACCTATATCCCTATTCAACGTAAGCAAAATAAAGTCCTGGACTACATTGATCACGACAACATATCCAGTATCCAAGGCTAGCACTAAAAAGTAATTACCGAAAACAAGTGAATATATGGGAAGAGCGTTAACCACGTTACCAGGAAGATTCACGACGTTTCCTTCACATTCAATTTGTCTATCCTAAAATAGTGTTAGATTTGACAGGGATGAAATCTTGTTCAGCTTACTCTAATAATGTATCGAATGTTCTTCTTCAAGCGGTCATCACAGTATGGGGATTCTATTAAAAATTTTATGTTTGGCGATTCAATTAAACGAAACGCAGAAAGATAAAAGTCAATGGATTTGTACTCAAAGATCGTAGTCGGAAACTCTATTCTTTGCATCTTTTGTCATCATATGGTCTCAAATAGTAGGAGGCAAAATGTAGTTACTCGACTAGATGGACACTTCTTGTGATTCTCGATACTAGACAAGCTATGATTTTCCTACCAAATTATCTGGATCAGGACAGAAAGCTTACCTAAGAGTGCTTACATAACTTTAAGCTATAAAATCTAAGATATAAGTATTATTATGTAATTTCATATCCCACGATGTTTCTATTACTACAATCTTTAACAGATACAAATATCTGGAGCAATTAGTATACGTGTTTCGGAAGTCGTTTTCAGACATCCTTTGTACGAAATTATCATTGAACGTCTGGACACTGGCATAGAAACATCAATTTATACGGATATTTATGCCAATTTATGGACATAGCAGTATCCTAATATCTAAAAGTTTTCTCTGAAAAGAATTACATGCGGCGCAAATGACAATAAATAAATCGAAACGTCCACAATTATTTTGCGTATATTATTTCATCAATAAATTCGTTGCGTATAACCAACAGAAATGTCACACCTAGATCAACAATAGGTTCCTATCATCATATAAGTGAAACAACATGATTTCAGTTCTTTCATCAGCTTTAGTTTTTTCTTTTGTATTGGTGGTACGTCTAGCAAACGCAAAAACTTCAATAATTCCTGACTGTGATGAAGGTAAGATCCATGGATGTGTTTAGCCTCTCTTCAATATACTAACCTCCATTACTAGTTTTCAATTTCTGGGAACCTACGCACTTTCTCACTAATGGTTTTGGTCTACAAACCTGGGAGTACTCTCCAACATTTGCGATTCGTTCATGGGCATATATTTTGCTTCACGCATTTCCTATTGAACTCCTGAGAAATTTTGTTTCAAGCAATGAATTTTATATCATGAGATCGGTGTTTGCAGTGTTTTCGGCTCTCATTGAGACCAAACTATGGAAAGAACTATCTACGTCAAGGGTATTCGGTCCGAAAGTAGGCTTGTTCTATCTGTTTTTTTCGACACTTGCAACTGGGATGTCTCATGCGTCGGTAGCTTATTTGCCTTCGAGCTTTGCAATGCATATGTTTACTTTGAGTTTGGTTTATTTGGTCAGGTATGTGGGTGGTACAGATAGACATCGAAGCTTTTCCAAAGGGATGATTTCTATCGCTGTTGGAGGACTTCTTGGCTGGCCCTTCGTTTTAGCACTTGCACCCGTATGGGGTATGCATTATATGGCAACAAACTTGATAGGAAATTTTTCATCTTGTATAAAGTCCGCTACATTTGTACTTTTCGTTGTTACGGCTTTGTTGGGATCTATTGTTGGGATTGACTATATTGCCTTGAAAAAGTTTGAAATAGTCCCTTTAAATATTGTCCTTTACAATGTTATCAATACTTCGGAAGATTCTGGCCCAAACATCTTTGGAACCGAACCATGGTATTACTATTTGCTGAATTTGACTCTCAATTTCAACATTGTATTTCCCTTATCACTATTGTCTCTTCTTACTGTGCCTTTTCAAAGAAATAGGAGTGCCGTATTTATTACGTTGATTCCAAGCTTCTTGTGGCTAGCCATTTTCACAGCTCAACCCCACAAAGAAGAAAGGTTCATGTATATCATTTATGGATCACTTTCCCTCAATGCTGCAGTTACTCTCAACTCGATTGTGTCAATGTTCAGTCTTTTCAATATTCATCAAATATTTGGTCGATTTATTGCCGCATCAACAATCTTTTTATTTTCTTCACTTTCAATACTGAGAATAATGGCTTTGACAGAGTATTATAGGGCGCCTATTGATGTGTTTAGTAAGGTATCTGAGCTTCCGCTAACCAATGTTTGCATTGGTCGTGAGTGGTACAGATTTCCTTCTTCTTACTTTTTGGCGGACCACCAAAGACTAAAATTTATTAAGTCAGGATTTAATGGCTTACTTCCGGGGTCTTTTATTGAGCCAAATGATACTTCAGAGAGATGGTGGAATTATGAAGGATTATCAGCAATACCTTCTGGAATGAACAACAAAAATATTGAAGACATGTCAAAATACACATCAATTGATGAATGCAATTATGTGGTTGATAGTGATCTTGCAACTGGTTACGGTGAGGTCAGATTTACGCAAGATCCAGAATGGGAACGTGTATATTGTACTAAGTTTTTGGATGCTTCTGCTTCCAAGGGAATCGCAAGACTAATATATGTTCCTCGGGCTCTGGTTAAGCTTACGAAAAGCGAGCTGACTTGGACTGACTACTGTCTAATGAAAAGAGCTGACAACATCAACTAATGCTATAAAAAGCCAGTACAAAACTTAATCTCGTATAACGTAAATAATAATGTTTAGAAAAGCATTGGGTATAAGTTTTCTATTACGATGTAATGTTATGTTTATATTTATGTAAATAGTTTTATGAATATATTATACACGTTTACATATGGGGCTATTGTGGCTATATCTTGTACCAAATATTTAACTGCTATAGATATCGTGTCTTGATTGGGGTTAACACACCGCGAAATACGTTAGGATTCTAATCTAGTAGTTCCATGTGAGTATACATATAACCTAAAGAAACTCACGTTTAAGCAAAGTTCTTTTTCATCCAAGCCCTTTTGACAGTAAATATATTTTAACACTGTAACCTTTAACATCTCAACCTCTTTTATTGTTGTTATACTAGTGGAGATCATCTGTGCTGGCAGATGATAGAGAGGTATATTTTCAAAACCTGCTTTATGCTTGTGATTAGGGGTTACATAGCGACCACTCCGCTTACTAGCTTGAGAGGATATTGTCAGGGCAAAAATGACTAAATTCGTGAATTGAAACATAGCCCGTGGCACTGTAGTAGTACTTACATAGTGGTTTTGTATTTGCTGAAAAAAAACTGAAGCAACTGGAGTTGCGAGCTAGTGTCAGACTTCAGATTTATGGATAATAGTAGGAGTAGTATTCTGAGACTGGAATTTTCAATTTTGACAAGGTAATTACAGTCATTTCAGAAGTATGATACCAGAAATGAAGACCCTAGAATCAGTCTCAAAGACTTCAACTATTGAAAAGTGCCGTCAAACTTTCAAGAGTTTTCATAATCCAGGCAGCTATTATTAGTTTCTAGTGATCATTTAGCTTCGCCTATACTGTGCGTAGTGTACACATGTTTCTTTCTCAAGTTTTGCATTTCAAAGCTGTAACCAAACTTTTGACTCAAGATATTTAGCCTGGTTTTGTCCTGAAGCCACAAGCTGCTTTGTTGTAGTCTACAAAACTGTACCCGGGTACTTTTCAGTTCACGATTAGGTAAATACCTGTACCTAGCAAGTACCCAAGCCACACTTCTATGAATCCTAATTATTCGACTCCAAAGAGTCATGTAAGCCCTAACCTCACACTGTAGGCAAAGGGCCAATTAGATGCCATATCTATCATAGGTTCATGAAAAAGTATAAATAGTTGCATAGTCCCAAAAAATTTTTGAAACCTACTGGACGCTCCAGCTCCAGTCTAGCTGTATTACATTTTCATAATAAATCTATTTTTACACATTTAATCATGGCCAACGTTGTTTTAGGATCCCAATGGGGTGATGAAGGTAAAGGAAAGCTTGTTGATTTGCTTTGTGATGATGTTGACGTCTGTGCCAGATGTCAAGGTGGTAACAATGCCGGTCACACTATCGTTGTTGATGGTAAAACTTTCGACTTTCACATGCTCCCTTCCGGTTTGATCAACCCTAAGTGTACTAATTTGGTCGGCTCCGGTGTGGTTATCCACATTCCATCGTTTTTTAAGGAACTCGAGAACATTGAAAGCAAGGGACTCGACTGTAGAAGTCGCCTTTTCGTTTCCTCAAGAGCCCATATTGTTTTTGATTTCCATCAGATTGCTGATGGCTTGAAGGAAAAGGAGCTATCAAAATCCAATATTGGCACTACCGGCAAAGGTATCGGTCCTACTTACTCTACCAAAGCTAGTAGATCTGGTATTCGTGTCCACCACTTGGTTTCTCAAGAGCCTGGTGCTTGGGAAGAATTTACCACTCGTTTCAATAGACTTGTCGAATCAAGACAGAAAAGATATGGTGAATTCAAACATGATTTTGCTGCAGAACTCGAAAGCTATAAAACTTGGGCTGATAAACTAAGACCTTTTGTTGTCGATAGTGTTTCATTTATGCACAAGGCTCTTGCTGAGAAAAAGAACATCCTTGTTGAAGGTGCTAACGCTCTGTTACTTGATCTTGATTTTGGTACATATCCCTTTGTTACTTCTAGTAACACCTCTATCGGAGGTGTGTGTACTGGTTTGGGTATCCCACCTACTAAGATCAGAGAGGTCTACGGTGTCGTCAAAGCATACACTACCAGAGTTGGTGCAGGTCCTTTCCCCACTGAACAACTCAACGAAGTCGGCGAGCATCTGCAAAATGTCGGTCACGAATGGGGTGTTACAACCGGACGTAAGAGAAGATGTGGATGGCTTGATCTTGTTGTTGTCAAATATTCTACACTTATCAATGGATACACTGCCTTGAATATCACCAAGCTTGATATTTTGGACCAGCTTCCTGAAATCAAGGTAGCAGTTGCTTACAAGCACAACGGAAAAACTCTCGAAAGTTTCCCTGCTGACCTTAAGGTTCTTGAAAATGTTGAAGTTGAGTACAAGACTCTTCCAGGTTGGAAGAGTGATATCAGCAAAGCACGCAAGTTTGAAGATCTTCCTGTCGAAGCACAAAATTATCTAAAGTTCATTGAAGAATTCCTCGAAGTTCCTGTCAAATGGGTTGGTGTTGGTCCTGCTAGAGATGAGATGATTATTGTTTAGATTCTATAAACTCTTTGATACAATAAATTATATACATAAATTAACCGAAAATATTATTTACTACTTGCAGTTCTTTGAACACTTGTAAACGCCAGTTCACATACTATACATATATTGGGATGTAGCAAAAGCCCACAATACTCATTTAAATGCTGAATAAAATGGATAATTCTTCGCTTATTGCGGTAGATTAAGTCAATATTGTTACAGTACAATTGTTTATGATAGTAAAAAATTTCCGTATGGTATCAGAATAACCTAAAGAATGAGATATCATTTTCACTATGCCACGTAACTAGCGACCGGTCGTACGTACAATGATCACCTCTTGAACTGGCGTTGGCGAAATCTACTCACAGGTATCCTCGAACTTACAACACCTGTTTCCTGCACAGAAGTTTTTTTTTTGAAAGGCTCTTCACTGTTCAACATCCTTATATTTTCCGCCCCCAGATCCATTTCGACCCTACTTTCCTTTTTCAGAACCACAGTTTCAGCACCCCTTTCACGAGGTTTTACATCCTTAGCTCTCTTCGCACTACCATACCTTTCCACATCCACGTCTACATCCAAATCCATATATCTCGCAAACGACTTGAGACCGGGTGCCTCCGGGAAATCAACGCAGCAGGCGTTCATCTGAATTCCGTAGAGAAGCGAGGCAAAACTTTCGTTGAAGCTGGAAATGTTCTCGTGAATTTGGTGTAGGTTGTGAAGGTTTAGACTGAAGGTCTCGAGACCTTGGTTGAGCTCAAAAAGGGAGGTGCCGAGGTCAAAGGCTTGGACTTGTGTTTGCTTGCGTAAGGTAGTGTTTTGAAGGTGTAACTTGCTAGGTGTCAACATTTTAACTGGCTTTTGGTCGTTGAAAAGTAATAAATGAAATAAGATAAAGTGCTGGGAAAGCTTGCGAACTATGCATTACGGCTATCTGAGGGGATTGATTCAAAGAACATGAGCTTATTGTTACTTGTATGTTGTGATGAATGAAAACATATTAAGCCTGTCTACCCAAGAAAACAGTCGATATATCAAAAACATCGATCTGATATAATAGTAGTACTCTACCAAGCACATAGTCGATGTATATATCTGGATAGCTGTATAACGGGACTTACTACTGAGAGATTAGTTCATCTCCACTCCTGAGCTTTTACATCTTGATTTAAAAACATTTTTGTGAGTTCAGTGCGAAGTTTCGTTTGTACTGTACATTACTATTAAACCAACAAAAAGCTTCTTATGTATTCGTTAATATTATGAGCTTTAAATTGATGCAATATATAACCTACCAAGCTGAAATTCACAGCCCTGCCAACAAGTAGTTGGCAATATTGATTTCAGAGAAAATGTCAAAATTAAATAATTGACAATCATCAATTTTGAATGTGAGAAAGGTATACGGAAATACTTTCGTATTTTAGGATATGCTTATATTAAATAAAATGATATGATTATGAAGCTCAAATTGTTGGGATTGAAATTATAGGCAGTCTTAAAAAGACGAATGATATATAGTTTACCGATATCTTGCTAGAATTCTCTGTTTTCAATGACGATAGGTTTCGAGACCAAGCCGGAAGATGTTTCCTTGTCGAGATTTTTGTTGTATGGCGTTTCGAGGCCCAAACCAGTACATATTGCATCTGTCAAATATCGTGGAGCTGTAGATACCTCGCCATTCCTTACTTCCTCAATAAAGCCGATCAAATACCTAAATCTGTCAAACCACTCTTTATATGTTCTGCGGTAGTTCAGTTTTTGAAAGTCCTTTATTGATTCGGCAATCACAAGTTCACCTGACTTAAGATATTTGGGTAAGGCAAAGTTAATAAGCCTGATATCTTCTTCAGGAGAAAACATTTCGTCGCAAGACCGATTTTCTCTGAGAATTCTATCAAGTATGTCGACAATCCTATACAATTTGTCCAATTTTATGTTGTATTTATCAAAGGATTCAAGGACATGACTTCCGATATTTTTTGACTTTATGCTCAAAATATTATCCACGCTTGTGTTCAGTTCATCAGACAGAACATTGACAATGATTTGTTCGTTTTTAGGGTTTCGAGAAATCTCATCTTCATATCTGTCGAAAGTTTTGAGTATTGTAAAATGGTAGGTGATAGGCACGCAAAAAGGTTCTAGAAACAAAAGTTAGAAATTGTGTTGAACCTGAACACACAGAAAAAATCATACCTGAATGTTTTTGTAATTCTGTGGAGTCGAATTCTTTGGAAGCGGGCACATCTAGCCTAGTCGAACTCATATGCATTTGTTCATTGCCATGAAAAGTAACTTCTTTATTTTCGTGCGATTTGGTGTTATTGCCAGACATTTTCCTATCAGCCTCTTTAGCTAGGATCAAAGCCTGGGGATTGTTTTCCGTGACGTTCTGCTCAGAACCTTGATTAAAAGATTTTTGTTTTGGGGTATGCATGTTTGGGTCGTTATTAGACGAGCTAGTGATTTGTTTAGGCGAACGTACCCATGTATTTGGATTTGGACTCTGAGAACCTACGAATTTGGTTGGTGAAATTTCAATTATTTCCGATTCAGATGAATGCTCATTAATATTATTAATGTTAGTATTTGATTTTGTGTTTGAATTGCGTTCAATAAGACCATGAGTTGTTGATGACTTAGATTGTGGTTTATTTGGACGTCTGTTACTAGACTTTTTAGAAGCTTCTCGAGTTTCATTCACAGACACCTCTTCTGATAGCATTTGAACAGGTAAATTTTTCATATTGAATCTGAGTACGACTTTTGGAAGCGGTGACTTTAAGCTTATATTGACGTTTTTCCTGCCGCTTTCTGACGATTGTGGCACATTTGGATTAGACTTATCAATTTCTTCATTTTTTTCAGCAGGTTCCTTTGATTCATTTTTTTTACTCATTGTGTCTGTTGCAATAACCGAGGGTACAGGAGAGCGTGAGTCTGAGATGACAGTGGATATTTCGGTGAGAGAGGGAGATTGGGAAAAAAAATCTCCAATGGATGAATTAACTATATTCCAGGAACGCACAGGCGGAGAGTTATAAGGAATTTTGACATACTTTCCGTTGTTGGAAGTTTTACAGCGTATAACACTGGGTTCTCCATCTGTCAAGTCTATCTTTTCAATAATTTTTTCCGTGCGTCGCCGATCCCTGGCCGGATCAAATAGAAGATAAGTGTCTTTCTCAATAAGACGTCCCATATGTGCGGAAAATCGCAAATAATCCACGTCGTAAAATGTGAAAGTGTTGTAAAGAGGAAGAATGGCCAACTTATCGACATAATCAGCACGGGTAAGATTTAGACTGTTTTCTTTAGGTCTAGATAGCAGCGGTTTTCCACTTAGTTCTTCCACAAGTTTCGCAATTTCCACACGATCTTGAGACGTGTTATGTGTGACAAATACACGAACAGGCTCATTCGTTCTCTCGTCCCATAGAATCTTCTTGGAAGTTCTTCGAGTTCTGGTAGCCATTGTACCAGCACCTTTCTTTATAGCCTGCGCATCGGGAGTCCCCACATCAAAAGACCTGACTATAGGCTGTGCTTGATATGCTTCATCTGTTATTTCAACGAGATCGATATTTTCACTATTTGTACTTATTACGCCTGGAGCGCTATGACTGTCTTTAGACCCTTTGGTAGGTTTAGTGCGTGAGCTGGTTTGTTCAACATTGTTCTTATGCTTCGAATTCTTTTGGAGGGTAAGCCTTTCTGCTCTGTTATCTATTACATTTTTCGACATGATGGCCATTTTAGCCTTTCCAGTCAGCCTAGCCATTCTAGCTTTTCTTTCTTCCCTTGATTTTCTTTCATCTGTCAGTTTTTTAGGAACAGTTTTGTATACGGGGATGTTATGGAGTCTACACGCCCTCATCTTGTTTGTTCGCCCTTCAGAAGAAGTTTCAAATAAAGAGCCTTCAGCGCCTTTGCCATCACCACTCAGTTTTCTTTTAGAAGGGGTTGATATAGGTGAAGCTGGTGTCATTTTTGTAGAACTTGAGGTTGATGAGTTTTTTCCGGTTTGCGAACCATGAATGCTTGATAATGAGTTAGATGCATTTGAAAGTATAGAAGAAGGTTGTTTGAGGATTGGTGTATGCTGACTCGTAGGTGGAGAGATTTTGGGATCAATATGATCCTGCTCAGTATGAGACGAAAAGGGGGGCTGAGAGGCCGAATGCGATATGTTATCATCTTGAGGTATTTGCGTAGTAACTAAGTTGTTTTTAAGAGGCCGAACATCAGAATATCTAGTGTTATTAGCAAAGTACCCAGTAGTATCACGCGTTGTGTTTGATGCTCCATGTGTTGGAGAGGAAGTGGAACCGTGCAACAGTCTTTCGTTAGAATTGGTCTTACTCGGTACATCCGAGCTTATCGGAGCGCGTGGCTGACTCTGCTCAAATGGATGCGCTGCATTAGAAGGCCTTAAATGAGAGCCTGAGTTATCGGGTAGTGTATCTTGTTTTAGTTTCTTCGAGAAAGAATTCGGCGTTTCTTCAGAGTTATTTGAGTTGGGCTTTCCCAGAACTTCGAAAGATTCTGTAGTTTGTGTAGGTGCACTAGAAGGTGTTACATGTATAGTTTCAAGAAAACTGTCATCGTCTTCCTCGTCCGAAGATATGATAATGGCATTGGCATACTGTTCCGATAATCGAGCTTTTTCAACTTGACTCCGAGTTAGAGGGGGCATTTGGCTAAGCAAATGAAGCCAAAACGTAAATAACCAAAGTGACTACACCTATCAAAAATTGCTATGAAGTCGGTGATCCGCACGAGATGTGAGTATGCGTCGAGAAAGTGATGTATCGAATAAAGAATCAGACCAGCAGGTACGTATGTTTGACGATGTGGATGACTTGAGTTCTAGTTCTGTGTTATCGTCCCCGAATTTCGCCAAAGTATATTTCTATTATGGACAATCCAGCTAATTTTTGTCAAAATTGTAGCAATTATTTCAATCAATAAACCGATTGCAATACACACTAAAGTATCAAAAATTTGACAATATAAAATTATATACAGAAAAACGCCAACAAAAGAAGGTGCAACTAATAGCTTAAGTTTAAATAGAGTTAGCGCCTACAGTATGTTAATGTGCTTTAAAACATCGATATTTGAACTAAAATTATAAGATAAATCCAATGTTGTAAGTCCGATCAAAACGCGTCAACTACAGTTACGATTAAATTGCGTCGGAATAATAAGACTTTCACGCTGTAGTTACGCATCATTTTTGAAAAAAAATAATTTGTATGCAACACCAGAAATACGGGTGTATACACGTTATGGAATTCAATCAAAAAGCTTTTTTATCGAGGCTCTTACACCTTGCCTCCATGATTAAACACGCCAATTCGTACACGTACTGGATGATCATCCAAAACCCCAAAATTGTGAGACTTGTGAACTTTAGATGTGTTTAATTTGCAATTCAAAATGAAAATACAACTGATAACACGATTTGTTTGTTTGGCAAGTACACACATTTTGATAGTCTATTTTGTTACGTGAAACTCGCGTTAGAGATTTACTGTATGTACAGGTATACTGTATCAGCAATAAATAATCAATAGACGCGCCTCCTTTGTTGTAATGTGTGTTTGGTTCCTCCAATGAGAACGCTTGATCCACAAAACAGGCGCGCTTTTTTCTCCATTAGTCATTGCTGTTATTTAAAAACCCCAATTTAGTAATCCGACAGTACTAAAACACGACACGAAAGTAGTTTTCAAAGAAAATATATAAATATCGCGACAATTCTTTACTTTCTTCTCTTTCTACTTTTCTGTTCTGTTCAATTTTTATACTTCACAACACTTTTAGTTGATTTCTTATCTATCATCATCCAAGTTCATTAAAGCGCCATGTTTGTTTATAAAAGAAGTACGTTACTCTCTTCTGCTTTTTTTTTCTTCTCTTTCTCGCATGGTATTAACAATTTGTAGACGGGCGTAAAGAAAAGGTCCAATTTGATAAGATCACCGCTCGAGTTTCAAGACTCTGTTATGGTCTAGATCCTAACCATGTTGACGCCGTCCATATCACGCAAAGAGTAATCACTGGTGTCTATGAGGGGGTCACAACTGTTGAGCTTGACAACCTAGCTGCCGAAACTGCTGCTTACATGACCACTCAACATCCTGACTACGCCATTCTTGCAGCGCGAATTGCTGTATCTAACCTTCACAAACAAACTGAAAAAGTTTTCTCTAAAGTTGTCGACAGTCTATATCATTACGTTAATCCCAAGAATGGAAAACTCTCTCCAATGATTGCTGATGACGTTTACAAAATCATTCAAGATAATGCTGAAGAGTTAGATTCTGCTATTCTTTACGACCGTGATTTCAATTACAACTATTTTGGTTTCAAAACTTTAGAACGATCGTACCTCCTTAGGATCGATGGTAAAGTTGCCGAACGTCCTCAACATATGATTATGCGTGTTGCTGTTGGCATCCACAAGAACAATATCAAGAAAGCCATTGAGACCTATAACTACATGTCCCAAAAATACTTTACACACGCATCACCCACACTCTACAATGCTGGTACCCCCAAACCTCAAATGTCATCTTGCTTTTTGGTTAACATGAAGGATGATTCTATTGAAGGAATCTACGACACACTCAAGACTTGCTCTCTCATTTCCAAATCTGCTGGTGGTATTGGTTTAAGTATTCACAATATTCGTGCTACTGGTTCTTACATTGCTGGAACTAATGGTACATCTAATGGTATTGTTCCCATGCTCAGAGTTTTCAACAATACTGCCAGATACGTGGATCAGGGTGGAAATAAGAGACCTGGCGCGTTTGCCATGTACCTTGAACCTTGGCACGACGACGTTTTTGAATTTCTCGACTTAAGAAAGAATCACGGAAAGGAAGAAGTTCGTGCTAGAGATTTGTTCTATGCTCTTTGGATTCCTGATCTTTTCATGAAGCGTGTCGAATCGAACCAAGACTGGACTTTGATGTGCCCTAATGAATGCCCTGGTCTTGATGACGTTTGGGGTGAGGAGTTCGAGGCATTGTACGAAAGATATGAAAAGGAAGGACGCGGTAGAAGAACTATCAAGGCTCAAAAGCTATGGTACGCTATCCTTGAAGCACAAACTGAAACCGGTAATCCTTTCATGCTCTATAAAGATGCTTGCAACAGAAAGTCTAACCAACAAAACCTTGGAACTATTAAATCTTCTAACTTGTGTTGTGAAATTGTTGAATATTCGTCTCCCGATGAGGTTGCTGTCTGCAACTTAGCTTCTCTTGCACTTCCAACCTATGTTCAACGTGATGAGGAAGGCTCTTGGTACGATTTCCAAAAACTTCATGAAGTTTCTAAGGTGGTTGTTAGAAACTTGAATAATATTATTGATGTCAACTACTATCCTGTCCCTGAAGCTAAGAAATCTAATTTCAGACACCGACCAATTGCCTTAGGTGTACAAGGTCTTGCAGATGCTTTTATGGCACTTCGTCTTCCTTTTGATTCTCCTGAAGCTAAGCAGCTCAACATCCAAATTTTTGAAACCATATACCATGCTGCAGTTGAAGCATCTATTGAGCTGGCCAAGGAAGAGGGCCCTTATGAGACTTATGAGGGTTCTCCTGCCTCAAAAGGCCTTTTACAATACGACCTCTGGAATGTCACCCCTACTGACCTTTGGGACTGGGATGAGCTTAAGGATAATTTGAAGAAGTACGGTATGAGAAACTCTTTGCTTGTTGCTCCTATGCCAACTGCCTCTACATCTCAAATTCTTGGTTTCAACGAATGCTTTGAGCCTTACACTTCCAACATTTACTCTCGTCGTGTACTTGCTGGTGAATTCCAAATTGTTAACCAATGGCTTCTTCGTGACCTCGTTGACATGGGTCTTTGGAACGAAGCCATGAAGAATAGAATTATCGCTGACAATGGTTCTATTCAAAACATTCCTAATATTCCTGATGAGATCAAGTCACTTTACAAGACTGTGTGGGAGTTGTCTCAAAAGAACATCATTGACTTGGCCGCTGATCGTTCCGCTTTTATTGATCAGAGCCAAAGTCTTAATATTTATATTCAAGCACCAACTATGGGTAAACTTACTAGTATGCATTTCTATGGCTGGAAGAAAGGGTTGAAAACTGGTATGTACTACTTGAGAACCATGGCCGCTTCAGCTCCTATCCAATTCACTGTTGACCAGGAATCTTTAAAGACTGTGGATAGCACGGCTGCCAAAGTTCTTAACCACAAACCATATCGTCAAAGATTCTCAAGAATTGAAAGTACTACTAAAGTTACATCTGATGGCATGGAAGAAATCACTTCAAGAATGTCTTCAAGCGCTCTTTCAGACGCTAGTGGCGAAACTGACAACACTGCTGTTAGTTCTGGTGAGGTTGAGAAGTCAGAAGTTGACATTTACAATGAAAAAGTCATTGCCTGCTCTATCAAGAATCCTGAATCTTGCGAGATGTGCTCTGGTTAAGTTCATTTCTTCAAGCTATTATTATTAATTCATTCATCGCACGCCGATCTCAAAGGGGAAGCTTTATACGTTGTTTTTGTTCGTTTGTCTCATGATTATTATTTTTATTTTTATTTAAGTTATTAGTCTCATCTATTATTTAATTTTATGTTGTTATCCGTTGAAATAATTAGCTGGACAGTTCGTAATAATGGGATTTCAGGACGCTGTAGAGGTAATAAAATTGGTTTGCTTTTTGAATCATCCCAATTCTTTGCTTTCTTAGGCTTAAAACAAGCTGGTATATCGGATCGTAGCTAGAGTTCTTCGAGTCGTTTCGCTGTAAGCGTGTTGCTGTTAGCAAGTAATTTAGCGCTATGAATGTGCCAGTTAGACCTGCTCCCGCATGACAATGGATAATCAGAGGAGAAACATTCGCAGAATCCAAGGGCGCTTTTGATTTTGATTTCGATCGTTTTGGGGTATTTGCAGGGAGAGAGTTGACTTTTTTGTGTAGATTTGGAGGTTTTGATATAGAGCCTTCGGATTTCCGCCTCACGACATCTGAGTTCAAGTAATGCTCTTGTTGAAGACTATCACACATTTCTATAACTGCTTTGATATCGAGGTTGTTACTTTCAACAGACCAATCTTTGATGTGAATATGATATACTTTGAAAATCTTTTTGTCGCTGGGGCACTCAAGTGTCAATTCGGTTTTGGTCACCGGTGATTTAAAATCCTCGGTTGATGCAAGAAACTTGAGGTTGAGCCGTTTGGGGAATTCTTCGTTAGAGTCGTACGTTGCTTCAGGGTCGGAAGACGTAGGTATATAGGATTTTGTGAAAAGTCGGCGTTGAGAATTCGGGAGCATTACTATGACAATTGGGTACTTGGTTGATTTGGCTGAGCTGTAAACCATGGACCAAAAGTGCGGGACTGTATTCGGCATTGGCTCTTGCGCTGCAATGTACTGTTTTTCACCAAAAGAATGGTCTGGCCCAAGGTCTAGATGAATTTTTGAGGCATTGATGTAGTCGTTATGTCCGTCGTTGACTTTCAGTTTGACGCGGTTGTAGTCAAAAGGTATTATATTCTGGGGTTGTTAGCGGGTTGGAAAAATCATAAAAAGACGGTATGACATCATTCGATTACTTACTGAATACCGATTTCGTTTATCGTTTTCTACCGATCTTCCTGCTTTGATACTTAGAGAGTTTGAATCGTCGTCAAAACCTGTAGTTAGACTTTTGACAGTATTATTTTCAAGCATTTGTAGGTTCATGAATTTGTTGGCCTGTTCTTTCATTTTGTTAGCAAATGAAGTAAGAAAGAAGCACTCCACTGATCAGTATGTTATTATAGGCAGTCAGAACTTACCCATTCGGTTCACCATATAGGGCGGAACCGGTGAGTTTTCATCACTAACGATGGACACGACTTTGCTTTTCAGTTGTTTGAACATTTTAAAACAGCAGCAATTACAATTCTAAGAGAGAGATATATGGAAAAGAAGAAAGAAAAGAATTACGGGATTTATAGAAATATTTGCTGATATAAAGAAGCTAGCAATATGTGCGTGACATCTGGAAGGAGCTAGGTATACATGGCGAAAATGCACTGTCAGAGCTTAGTGTGGTTAGCACCATAAACCGGTATCGTAAGATGCATGTTGGAGATTTTCTTATCGACTAGTTTGACTAGGCTAACTAGTCTACTGATAACTGTGTGATTATTGGCAGTTGACTGAAATTTTAAGCTCTTACTGAAATATGTTGAGATCCCCCCATTAGTATCCGATTTTTGCAAAAAGCACCAGTTTCTACTCACAGAATTTCAACGGTTATTCAAATAAGGTATTCTGCATACTACACTCGAATTTTTTCTCAGTCGCAAATCAACGTTTACCTTTTCTATCATTATACTAAGTCTCTGGTGGGTTTGCAGTCTATAGACCATGATATGGTCAAAGCCTTTACAATATCGGATCAGGTCATACAAAATGTGGTTTGCACAAATACCTCTAGGTCACATTGTCCATAATGTAGTTGATCGATCTACGAAATAGGAAAATAGTAGAGGGCATTTTGTATGTGCGATTTTGCCAGTACCGTATATCAAAAGCCTTAATACGCAAACTGAATTTACCAATGACCTTTTTATATATTTATTTGCAAACTTGTTGAGCTCCAAAGTTGCAAATCGCCAACAATGAAAGCATTGAGGACTGATTAATAAATTAAGATGGAAAGATAGATAGATAGTGTATATATACCGGTATATGAAGATCGTAACGAAGTCGATAGCGTACTGTACGAAGGTATTGGTTTTAGGCACTGTGCATATGGAACTGTACCTACAGTTTAAATTTAATCCCCAACTATTACAGGTGCCAATCCAGAAATTTAAGGTGAGAGCCATTTTTTTCCAAGTCTATTGGGGTTATCGTCTATGTGATCATCATTGAACTATTGCGATGGTGCAAAGGTACAGTGCATTTTGTTATTAGCTGACGAAATAAGAAAGTATTACTGCTACGACATCTGGAGCTGAACGATGTAAGGCGTGATAGGCGAGTGAGTAGTCGAAGAAACCTTTGTTGACGAGTCAATACTAGCTACGGTGAAATGAAAAAATGATCGAATCACGGATTCCCTTAAATCATACCCTTCTTACACTTACAAACCAAAAGCTTACATTGTTTTAGAGATACAACTCTGCACATTCAACGACAAGCAATCATAGGTAGATGTGAACATACCTATAGATTCTACACATAGGATCATTAAATCACATTTAAATGTGAAGTTCTGCTTTTTGACATTTTTTTAGCCGATAGAAACCGAATTTGAAGTCAATTCATGGCAGATTTTATTTTTGCTTTGTCACCCAGATTCCGATTCCCAGGTATTTTCCCGGCAATAGAGTTAAGCTATGTCAAATAGCTTTTTTCCAGTAAGTCAAGACTCATTTTTATTACCATATTCTTTCACTATCGCTATCACCATCACAGTTACAAGAAATAATGTCTGTAGATTCTCAAGTTCCTCCTTTCGGGAAACAATTTAGAGAAAAGTATTTCTCATTTGATCCAGACTACATTCCATTGAACAATGGCTCTTTTGGAGCTCCCCCAAAACCAGTTTCCGATGCCGCTGCAAAGGTTTACGCTGAATCATTATCCAACACTGATAAGTTTATGTTCTACGATATGCCCTCCCGTCTTGGTTCAATCAGAAAGGCAATTGGCAAACTTATTGGTGCTGATTATAAGAACCTTGCGCTTGTTACTAATGCTACTATTGGTGCAAATACCGTTCTTAGATCGCTGAAGTTCAAAAAAGGCGATGTTATCATTGGAACTTCAACAACTTATGGCGCATGTGCAAACACTTTGAAATTTTTGAGTGAAAAGATTGGAATCGTCTACGATATAGTCCCCCTCAACTTTGTTAAAATGGGTAATGATGATATTGTCAATGCATTCAAGAAATCTATCAGAGATGCAAAGGCCAAATATGGCGAGGATTCAGTCAAACTCGTGTTTGTCGACGCTGTGAGTTCTATTCCAGGCTGCAAGCTTCCCTACGAAAGAGTTGTTAAACTTGCCCATGACGAAGGAACATTAGCGTTTGTCGACGCTGCCCATTCACTTGGTTTGATTCCTGACATCAACGTTGAACGATTCAAACCAGATTTCTACGTGACAAATCTCCACAAATGGTTTTTTGTCCCAGCTCCTGCTGCTGTTTTGTACATAAATCCACGGTTCCACCGCGAAGTCCAGACGTTCCCCATCTCTCATTCCTTCTTACCCGATGATGGAAGCCAGCTAACAGAAGATCAGGAGGCTGATATTCTAGGATACAAATTTGGCTTTATTGGAACCGCCAATTACTCTAACTACTTGATTTTCGACGAAGCTGCTAAGTTCAGAAAGGATGTTTGTGGGGGAGAAGAAAAAATATTTGCTTACTGCAACAAACTAGCTAAAGACGCCGCTGCTTTGTATGCCGAGGAAATTGGAGGCGAAGTGCTAAAGTCTGCAGACCCTAATACTGAAACAGATACTTTCATGACCAACGTTTTCATTCCTTTGACTGAAAAATATAACGTACCCAAGGACAAGGTATTGGCTACTTTAGAAGAGATAAGAGTCACATTGTTGAAAGAGCATAATGTTTTTTTGCAGTATGGAATCCATGATGATCGCCCTATGTGCAGACTTTCCGCTCATGTTTACGTTGATATTGACGATTTCAAAGCTGGTGCAAAGAGATTGAAGAAAGTTTTGGAAGATATCAAATCAAAATACTCCAACTAGAGTACGTTTAAGTGTATCATATATATATATATATATATTGTAGATAGATGAAAATTGAAGATATTGTTAGTACTGCACAAAATGAAGATGAGCTTAGCGAAAACATTTACTGTAGTACGTACATAGAATATAGGATACAGAGCTTAATACCATAAACTATGGGCAAGGGTGAGTATTTACCCGAGGCTGAAGCCCATAATATTTCATCATGAACTTCTTTGAATGAAGCATCAACCCCACACACGACCATGTCATCATCTACATCGACGCTAATATTCCCAGAAGTCGTTCCAAAACGTAATGCTGGGAATCGAAGACTGAAATTCACAAGCATATTATTGATTGTGTACATCTACGGTGGGCTTTCAGCATTTCTCTTCCTCCTGTCCAAAACAGTTCTTCACCCGCTTTTCCAACAGTTAACATACGATCGCCGCGTGTACCACGCAAAAGCTATAGACCTACTAAGGGCTTTTAATGAAAAGCTGGGACTGCAGGTGTCTACTGTGCCACCGAAATCATCTGAGAAGTATGTCGATGCGCAAACCCAGACTACAGACTCACAAGTGAACAGCGTCAGTTTTGAAGAGGAAGATGTGGACATGACTCCTGTCGAAGCTGCGTTATCCCGAAACAAAAAACTGTGCACAAGTGTAACCACGTTGGCCAAAGATTTGAGAACGCTGAAAGATCAGTCGAACTTCGAGCAGGTAGGAACCTTGAAGTACGCCGTGGGAGAGCTCAAAACCTTATCTGAATCTGTCTACTCTGGGGTTGATATTGACCGGAGACCAGGTACAAAAAATAGAAATGAGATGGTCATGGATGTTAAGAAAGAAATCAGGAGTTTTAAAGGTTCATTTTTGGGCGCGAAAAAGTTTCCTGGTGTTAGTCGATAGCGCTATTTGGCTTTGTAATGAATTTTCCTTAAATAAACCCCGTCTGTACAGCGTTTATACCTCTTTTTTGATCATGGTAGATATATATGTGGTTTTACTACGACTTTTGCTGAAGAATTCTTCAGTTATCATTCAAAAACAAGAAATTTAATAGTGTGTACTGATATGTGTTGCCCAACAGTTGCTGACAAGATGCAGTCTATCAACGATATCCCATTTTTAGTTGCTGAGGCGACCAGTTTATAAAATAAGTAGAAAACTTAAAACACAATCTTGGATCATTGATAAATCCAACAACCCCTATGACCGACTAGATAGTCTTGATCTTGAGTTCAAAATGAATTTCATCAGAAAAATTCTATCAAAAACAGAAGATGATGTTTTGGTAACAATTCCTTCTGGTGAGCTTTACCATTACAAAGAGCTTTCAGAGCGCTGCTTGTTCAGAATTGCATCAGCCCATATCAAAAAAACGGCTACACCATTCAACTACCAGCTAGTTGTGCAAAGGATTTACGAAGAAGGAGAGGAGGAGCTTGAAGAAGAAGAAGATGGTACGAATAGTGATGAAATGTCGTTTTTGATTGACGAAATCATTCAACTTTCCTACAGCGTTAACGATGACGAAAGAATTGTCATCATGTGGAAAGATCTGAGTGGTGTGGATGTGAACCGATTTGAGTTTGTGTGCGATACCGACACTAAGCCTACAGTATTAGACTTATTCGATCTGAACGCCAGGAAAGCACAATATGAAAGAAAGTATCAAACTATCGCCTCCAATGCTTCTATGAAAGATTTGGAAGAATTTGAGTTTGAGCCCATTGAGAGTAAACATCAATTCAAACAGAAACCCGGTCAGGTGGATCTAATCAAAACCGATGCCAAACCAGCTAAGCAGAAGTTTACCAGCGCAGTTATTACAGAAGATGTACCGGATATCAATGGTACATTGATGTTCGAGTCATCAGTTGCGTTACATTTGTTTGATCCAGAAAAAAGTGCTTTCATCGAAAAAGTTCCCAGGGCAGAATTGCTTGTATACGACCTGGGAGATTTTGAATACTGGTTGGAAGTAGATGGCAAGGGCAAAAGATACATTGGCGTTGAGATCTCAACCGAACTAAACCCGGTATTCAACTTTGAGCATCTATCTTTTATTTTCAATTTATTCACGGAGACCAGTGCATTTTCATGGCTCCTGAAGTTCGATAGTTTCGAAAATCTCGACAAATACCAAGAATTTTTTATGCAGGCACTTTGGGAGACCACTAATCAAAAGAAATGGCATAAGGTGGCATCAGACGAGCGCGACTACTTGTCAGAGGCGTTCAAGAAATTCACCGTCGATAATTCGCAGGAAGATAACGGCTCTGAGTCCGAAACTGACGAAGAACCTGAGCATGATGAAAACTTCAGGTCAGGTAATTACGAGGAAGATTATGATGATGATGAAGAATACGATAGAGTTAGAAAGTTTGAGGGATCTGAAAAGAATTCCAAGCTGGCGGTTGGTGGGGATAGATCGTTTGTAATTCGAGGTAACAAAATTGGTGTCTATGCTGATACCAATGAGGATGGTCTTGTCTTTAAGACTGCCATCAATGACGTCAAAACGACAAAAGGTAAAACTTTCACTCCATCTAAAGTTCAGTTACACAGCCGGGAAAAAGCAATGATACTTCAAGATCCCACTAATCTCAAATCGCTTCACAAAATGGATCTGGAATACGGAAAGGTTGTTGAAGAATGGGAAGTTGGTAACGATATTGATGTGACATCTTTTGCACCAGTCCAAAAGTTCTCACAGTTTACGAATGAGCAAACCATTCTTGGTACTTCAGATCAAAGCTTATTCAAAATAGACCCCAGATTGGCAGGATCTAAGCTAGTTCAATCTGAACTCAAGAAATATGCCAGTCCTATTGGATTCACCTCTCTTGGATCTTCAGAAGCTGGCTATGTTGCTGCAGCATCTCGTACTGGTGAAATAAGGCTTTACGATAAGGTTGGAGCCAATGCAAAAACCTTGCTACCTGCTATGGGAGATAAAATCATTGGAATAGATATTTCTTCTGACGGACATTGGATTCTAGCCACATGCGAAACCTACATTCTTCTGATCGATGCAACCATCAAGCACGGAAGTAATGCAGGGGACATTGGGTTCTTACGAAGTTTCCCGCGAGACTCCAAGCCCGTCCCCAAAAGACTTCAAGTCTCACCCGAACACCTTGCCCACATGCAAGTAGAAACCGGGCTTCCGCTCAAATTCACGACCGCCAGATTCAACACCAGCGAAGATAACAAGGAGCAAACAATTGTCAGCAGTACTGGACCATATGTTATTACGTGGACTATGAAGAGGCTGTTAAGAGGAGACAGGACTCCGTACTTGATTAAAAGGTATGCGGCCAATGTTGCTGAAGATAATTTCCAATTTGGGTCGGATGAAAATGTGATTATTGCGTTAGAGAATGACGTGGGTATGGATTATAGAAGAACGTTTAAAAGACCAGATCGGGTATCTATTACTACACCATCGAAACGAATTCAACCCGTTTCGCGTGATCGTATTGTCAAAACTGCATACTAATTATAATTCTTAATTCCTCTTTTTTTTCGTATAAAGAACTCGTTGAGTGATACATAATTTTTGAATATCAATTGTATACCAACACTTTTGTACAGCTCTTGTATGAATTTTTTTTGGCTGCTGTGAAATAAGGAAATCTATTGAGACAAGAGAGACCATCTCACTAACTGTTTAGTACGTACTCGGATTGCATAGTGGCGTTTTTCAAAAATCTTTTTTACCAGCTAAATAATCTCAATTTGCAGTTGATGGATTGTTCAGGCTAGAAAATTTGATCTGTTTATAGAATAGATATCAATCACCTTATGATTATAACTTCTCAGCGCAGTTAAATGATATAGGAGCTCAAAAAGAAAATTGAAATTAACAGTTGTATAATATATGTTTTGATATTCACTGTTTACCAGGACATCTCATCTAACTGCCTAGCTGTTTCTCCGAAATTGACATAAAACAGAGTAACAAAAAGGCTTAGGTGAAATATCTGGGAATATCTAGTTGTACGTACAATAAGCTAGCGTAGTTGGCTGACTTTTACTACAGTAAATTACTGAGCATTGTATTGCAAAGCCCTAACAGATATTAAGTCAAAAACCATTGACATCAATAACATGGAGTCTAAGGTGAATTGGTTTGCAATATAAATTTACAAGTAAAAAGCTTCTGCAATTTTTACTCATGAGTACGAGTTCTGACTCAGTTTCAGCAAAATCATGCGAACCCTCCAAAATCCGAACTATGCTTTGAAACAAAGTATCTCATAAACGCGCAAGCACGGTCTATAAAATATGAGTTTTTGTATAGAGATTCTCGTGTGGCTCATAAAACTTATCTTAACATTATCAAGATTTGGTTATATTTGACAGTTTTGTATGAATGAAAGCTCTGCTAACCTCTGCTTTGATTCACGCAATCGAACATATTGATATTTTGTTGACGTGAGTGTGTGGGATTATATGCTTTAAGACAATGGTAATAAAAAGTAAATATCAAGTACCAAATTACGGGACTAGCCGATGGTCTAAAATTGTAAGCTTGCTCAGCCATTATAAGACAATGAGTTGTAAAGCACCTTACTTTATCTCACACAAAAGCTCAGAGAAATAACTTACAAAATCCCAAGATATTTCCATTTAATCATTCTTCCCTTTACATTAAGTCTTTTTACATTCTAAAGACACACACATACAAACGTCACTACACAATCATGTCAAGCTCGATTCTTACGCCCATTTCCAACCAACGAATTCGTATAACCTCTGATACACTCCTCGCAATCCTCGCCTTCTTCCTCCCACCTTTACCCGTTTTCATCAAGCGCGGACTGTCCTGGGACCTAGCCTTGAACATAATTTTATGCGTGCTGGCCTATCTACCCGGTCTGGTGCACTCATGGTACATCATTGTCAAGAATAAGGAAGACGGCATCCCATACGTCAGTGACTACTTGGCGTTCCCGAGTCATGGTCAGTACCAGGAAATAAGTGAGGACAACGATGTACCGCCATCGAGCCAGAGCCAGTTTGCGAATGCGCCGGCGCTCGAACAAGGTCTTTACAGATCCGACTCTCCTTTGATTAACGGTGGCCCGAGTCAAGGAAACTCAGCTGGCCAGCCCAGCTCCTCGAATTTGCCGCCGGCATATGATCCAAGAACGGCCCCGGCTGGTGGTGTCCCAGGCGATAATAAGATTCAGTACGGATCACAGTTCTGAGTCAGAATGTATACAATTAAACAAGCTCTGAGTTTTGTGAAGCTGTCCGAATATATGTATACATTATCCCGTGTACTTCCACAAAAATGAACCCGTTCATCTCATACTGCTTTATGGGTATCAATCCAACAAAACTAAATTGATCAAGAATTATTGCCGGATACTCCACAGCGTAGTATCTCATGCGTAGTGGTAAATTCATAAATCTTCAACCACGATGGATAGCCCAACTGATTCTCTAATGCCATTATTATTATGTATACCCATTGAGCTCATTTTGTGTCGTATATTGTCATAATATATAAATCATGTTCAATTTCAACTATATCAATTGTTTTCAACTTTTCACATAATATGGATTGTCTATATTCCCAAATAGGACCATGTTTGACTGGACAACATCACACTTCAGGTAGTCTAGTTTATTTACACAATTTTGAACAATAATATGAATAGTCTAGTATCTACACCGCTCCAAACATGTATGCATTTTATTCCTCGTCACTGTCATCATCACCCACCTCTCTAGCTAGTGCTCTTTCAGCTAAAGCACCTCTAATTCTCTGACTTACTTCAGAACTAAAGTTTTTCTGAGCACCTGAAGTTTCGCCTGATACTGACACATCACTATCCGATACTGCAGAAGAAGACCTTGATCTTCCAGCGGAGCTAATAGATCCTCTCGACGAACTTCTTCTGAAACCAAATAATGGAATATTTGCCAACGATGAGGAGGAATTCACACGAGACAGAGCCCGAGACTCATTTGAAGAATTGGAAAACGTACGTGTAAGTTGAGGTCTTTGCCGATCTTCTGGCACAGGAAGAGGTTTAGTAATGTCATACTTGTTGAAATCAGGGAACAACTCAGGGCCTAAAGAATGAACGAGTTCGGTGACTTCAGTAACAAGCTCTCTTCGAAGGGTTTGGAGATGTGCAAGCGTGTTTTTGTGTGATGGCGAAAGAGCTAGTGCAAGAGGGCGAAGAGACTTAAAAATATCCATGCCAGTTTCTCCGAAAATCAAAGCACTATACGAAATAGAGGCAATAGCAGGAATCAAGACAATTAGCTTTATCAAGAATGGAATGCCTGTAAGCCAATTGTACCTGTTGCAAACAAAAATCATGATTAGAGCATAGAAGAAATAAAGGATAGGCGCAAAAATCATTCCAACCAAAATTTTCCACGTTGCTAAAACATCGTTAGCCTTAATTTTAACTGTAGAACCACGCAGGGCCTCAGCAGCTTTCTTTCGAGAGATCATTCGCGCCGAGATAAAAATAGGTGCAAATAAAATAGTTCCTGGTAGAGCTAGAATAGACAATATCAAAAGTTTGGCTGATCTAAAAAGCAACTTTCCTAAGATTGTTAGTTTTGACAAGCTGACTTTTTCAACTTGATGATCTTTGATTCCCAGATTCTTCAACTCTTTGTTATAGTTTGCAACGTTTTCACTCAACCTAATGATAGCTGGATTGTCCTTGTAATGGAGGTATCCTTCAAGAAGTCTTCTGTTAAGCTCAACAACTACAGGCAATGGAATTTTTTTGTTTGGAGGACTGTAAAGCCTTCTAGCGGCTTGTATAGTCATCAAAGTATCCCAATCCTGGCATCTCACAGTGACGGATTTCAAGCCATCAGTGACAATATCCAGCAACGAAGAAACTGCCTCTTTTTTTTCTTCGCCACCAGACTTATATTTCTGAACTAGCTCTTTAGAAACTTCGATAGGAGTACCAAATTCGATTACAGCCCTAGACCTGAACTTGTGCGGGTTGAAATAATTCATTCCTACAGGGACGATTTTTACCCCACAGTCAGGATATTCTGCTAGAGCTCCAAGTGCCATGACAGCAACACCAGCTTTTAAAGGCAAAAGGTCCGATCTGTCGTGAGAACCGCCCTCAGGGAAAATTCCAACGCAGCCTCCATGATGCATTCTTTCGAAAACCTTATGATAGACGCGGGTTTGGTTAACGTGATCTGCAGTTTTGAAAATGGTTCCTTTTTCCAACATTTTTCTAGCTTTCGAGCCCTTGAATTCTTTTCTAATGATGAGCTCAGTGTCACTTATGATTTCCGCAACCTCAGAGTTTCCAACTGAGTTAGGCAATCCAATTAAGCCCCGCACCATTGCTTCTTTAGTGAATTGGGTCCCTTCACCCTTAACCAATAGAGGGTTTACGGACCAGTCAATGCTGATTTTTCCATGAGCCATTTTCATAATATCCTGAGGCCGAACAACTCCAATTGACATTGCAGCTCTTGCGAGATGACCAATAACCTTTCTTTTGAGTGAGCTTTCGGCGATCAAAAAAGCTACCCGTCTATTGGCATGAACACTAACTTGTCTCATAATCAAAATGGGGTCAACAAATTGATTCGCGTGAGGAGCTGCAACGAAAATCAAAGGGCCATTACGAGGAATCCTGTAAGCACCTCGTGGTCTAATTTCTCGGAAAAAGCAATCGAAGATAGAACTGAGTATAAATATGACTAAATCATACATCATCGTGACAGAAGTGGTGATGGTATCCATTGATTGTTTCTGATACGTTGAAGAAGACGATGATGACGAATCATCGTCCTGATTGATTTGGGTAGACATTTGTAAAGTCTGAAAGCACGCAGAGGTTGTAGCCGAAACTAAACTGAAACGAATGAAAGCGTGAAAGACAAAAAAATGAAGAGAACAGTGAGGATTTATAAAAAGAGTTTAGAAGATTCTAGTCATCAGGCAGGCTTAATCGAACCCAACAAACGAGAATGCAAGGGTCATCCAATTTTAAAGTCTAAGACCGTTGGCAGATGTTGTAGCTACAAACAATTTTTTTCTCGCAGGGTCGTTAATAGCTACTGTACACATACTCGTTATAATCGCGAACATTGACAATACGAAGTTCATATTTATTACTGGCTTTCAAATATATGAGTATCGGGGTGTGCCGTACTATTGAATACATGCACAAATATGATACTCAAGAGAAAACCAGCTAAAGATCTAAAATTGCAAACATTTGACGCATCTATTAGTACTATATACATTGTTATATTTTGGAATGTAGACTAAAACAATTGATATTAGCCATGTTTTATACCAGATTTTTATTCTAGAATGCCTTGAGCTGCATTTTCAATGTCGTTGATTTCCTTCAGTGTGTCGACAGTAAGAACTTCGTAATTAGTCTTACCCACCACAACATCATCTTCAATTCTAATACCCATTCCTCTAAAATGCTTAGGATACATAGTTGAGTCAATGTCTGGAACATATACGCCCGGTTCAATGGTAATAACCTGCCCAGGAACCAATTTCTGGCTTCTTTGATGTTGCGTGATATCGTGCACATCCAAGCCCAGATTGTGTCCAATGTAATGAGGATAGAGAGAGCTCAAGTTATGTCTAGTCAAGTTCTTGAATCCTGCGTTACGTAGCTCGGCCAACATTATTGTTTCGGAATGAGAGTGAATGTCGTGAAGAGTCATACCGCTCTCAACAGTGCAATATTTGATACATGCTTTATTCACATTGAGACATGCCTGGTATAGATCTTTTTGAGGTTCAGTAAACTTTCCATTATTAGGCCAGGTTCTTGAAATATCTGCACAGTAACCGCCAAATCTTCCACCAGCGTCTACTAGCACCATCTCATTATCTCTGAGTAAGTCATCATTGCGGGTATAATGGATTGTTAGAGCATGGGGACCTCCAGCGACAACAGGCAAATAAGCGGGCTCATCACAGCCATTGATTTTGAATTCGTAATCCAAAAAGGCATGCAAATCTTTTTCTGATCTGAATCTCTTACCATAAGCCTTGTTGTAAGCCAAGCTAGATCGCTCACAAGCATATCTCAATAAATCAATTTCTGCTTCACTTTTGACCAATCTCAACTCTTCCACCAAGGCAACAGCTGATCGATATGACTTTCCAACTCTAGAATCTTTAATGAGGGAGACCATTGAATCTCTTATAATATTTTGTCCGTGGGATTTGAAAAATCGGTCAAACCTATTAGTCTTTGATAGCTCAAACGTGTCCATGTAAACGAAACTTGCCTCATCTAGGTGCCTTTTAAGATAATCCCCAATATTGTCATAAGGGTATGCTTTATCGGCATTAAAGATTTCAATGGCACCTTCAGGTCCCGCGCGCACGCCATCCCATAATTCCTTATCACGATTTTTTTCAGGCACAAAAAAGACCGATTCACATTTTGAACGGGCATCTTTCCACATGACAAGGGCTGAGTTAGGTTCCATAAAACCGGTCAAATAGAAGAAATTTGGGTCCTGTCGAAACTCGCTGAACACACTAGATGTTAAGAATTGAACGCTATTACCGGGAATAATGACAAGAGTCTTTTCGGGGATTTTTTCAAAAATTTTGGCTCGACGTGAGTAGTACTCTTCCGCAGATATCCCCGGTGTTATATCACCTGGCTGTATATAGTGAGGATGAGTTTCATGAATAGGTTGACCAGCAGCGAGTTTGCCATATGCTCGGCTCAAAGGTTTTGAGTGTATATATGCTTTTCTTGCAGAAGCAGAAAGCACTCTGTTAGCTGAGAAAATTGATTTTAACATAGTGGGAAGATCTGGAATCAGTCCCGAAATTTGTGCAGTTAGAAGACTTTAACTGAGATTTGGAGCATGTAGTCTTCCCAGAAGTACCGGTCACCAAATATTCATGAATATTTTTTGGAACCAGGAAAATGAAAAAATCAGAATGGGAAGTGGTCGTCATAAAATAAATTACAAGTTCTATATTTTTAGCTTTATTTTCAAATTTTGAAGAATCTTTTCCGGTATTTTTTTTGGCAGTTAATTTTCGATGACTTATTTTGCAGAAGACCGATGAGTTCAAAGACCCTCATCAATGTTGAATAAACGGCAGAAGCTTGAAAATGTCTTGATAACGCGAGATGGACTCCTCAAGCTACATCATTCTCTATGTACAATAGTCACATTTCTGGCGAGTAAGCCAGGAATCAAAACAACCTTTGATATGGTTAGATCGACAATCAGTAAACAGCTTAACCGATCTGTAACAATGTTAGATTTAGCCTATATCAAAGCTATAATTCCTAATGACATAAAGATACAACTTGAAAATGTCGACGGACCGGATGGAACCAGCATTGAGGGACTGGTAATCGAATATGAAGATACGATGGGTAAAAAATCGTTGATAGAGGTACTGAGAGCTAGACTTGAAAAATTCAAAACAGCTTTGGAATTATACGAAAACATGAATGGTCTAAGAAAACTTGAAAGTGATCATTTACATTTCCTAAATGAAATATCTTCTCCGCAGAAGAAAGTTGATTGCGGAATTAATGATGAAGAGTATGGGGAGTTTGAAATTTCCAAATATATCCAAGAGCTCAAGGAATCACCTACCTATGAGGGACAAATTGTGCCAGATGGGGAGTTCAGCTTCCCTTCACAACATGCTTCATATGGTGAACTCGATGATTATTTACCAGACGCAATCCAGTCTGCTTTAGATAGAATCTTATTAACAGATGAACAACAAAGATCTGGTATGGTAGCGAAGCTCTATAGTCACCAAACCGAAGCGATAAACCATATAGGCGAAGGAAACCACGTAGTAGTTAGCACTGCCACTTCATCTGGAAAGTCTTTGATCTACCAAATTCCGATTTTGAAATCTCTATACATGTGGTTTGACTCTAATAGAACTCTGCCTAAACCGACAGCAATATTTATTTTTCCTACTAAGGCATTAGCTCAAGACCAACTTCGTTCTTTTAATCGCTTTAAGAATCTAGTTTTTCCTGATGAAGTTGCAGCTGAAATTAAAGCAAGAACTTATGATGGTGATACTCCTTTTCACGATCGTGATGTTGATGGATTCAATGTTATCTTTACTAATCCCGATATGCTCCATATAACTATCTTGCCTAATTGGGAGAAATGGTCCACGTTTCTTAGCGGATTAAAATTTGTTGTGTTAGACGAACTTCACGTATACGGCGAGGGATCGTTTGGATCCAACGTGGCTTGGGTGATGAGGCGACTAAGAAGAATAACGGAGCAATTTGGAGGTTTCCAAATAATATCATGTTCTGCTACAATTGGGAATCCCATTCAATTAATGAGATCAATATTTGGAGTCCCGCTA
Organism: Geotrichum australiense; assembly: GCA_030563945.1. Taxonomy (NCBI): domain Eukaryota; kingdom Fungi; phylum Ascomycota; class Dipodascomycetes; order Dipodascales; family Dipodascaceae; genus Geotrichum; species Geotrichum australiense. Next base: position 125,387 of record JAJMKR010000014.1, on the reverse strand, counting down.
AAAACAATAAAATGTGTTAGCCAAGATGGGGCTCCCAAAGGTGAGAAGCACTGGTTGATTTGGAATTCGCCTATCATAGAAGGAAAAGGTTATGAAGTTAGACTCCACCCCATACATGAGGCAACCAAGTTAATGGTCGATCTTACAAGTAGGGGAGTGAGAACCATTGCATTTTGTAGATTTAGAAGAACTTGTGAATTATTGATGAAATCTGTTAACGAAGAATTTGAAAAAGATATCCAGTCAGGAAAGCGCAAAAGAATTCCTGATATCATGTCATATCGAGGAGGCTACTCTGATTCCGACAGAAGACTTATCGAACATGAGATGTTCACTGGAAAACTAACTGGAATTATTGCTACAAACGCTCTTGAATTAGGTATTGATATAGGTGTCCTTGATGCTGTATTGGTAGTCGGGTTTCCTTTTACAGTTGCAAATTTAAAGCAACAAAGCGGACGTGCTGGAAGGCGAGGTAAAGGCGCCTTAACCATTTTGATTGGTGGAAGCGACCCTTTGGATCAGCACTATATGAAGAACCCAAAATTAATTATTGAACAGCCTAATACAGAACCCGAAAAGGTTGAGATGAATGAGCAAGTGTTGGAAAATCATCTGAATTGTTCAGCTTATGAAATACCAGTGAATATTAGAGAAGATAAGAGATATTTTAATGTTTTGCCAGATACCATTGGACCCAGTGGAAATCTAGTCAATGTTTTTGAAAGACTAGTTAACGAGAAGCTTGATTGTCTAGATGAAGATGCTCCTGAAGAAGACAGATATTATACTTGCAACTCTAAATATCTTCCTAATCCTTCGAGACATGTTAGTGTGCGAGGAAATATTGGTGAGGACGAGTATGCAGTAATTGATATAACAAGTGGAAAAAGTGTTATTATTGAACATGTGGAGGCAAGTCGTGTTTCCTTCACTATCTACGAAGGGGGTGTATTTATTCACCAGGGAAAAACCTATTTTATTAAGTCAGTTGAACCTGAGCTTCGCTATGCCATTGTTGTTCAAAGAAATCTCAATTGGATAACTAAACAGCAGGATTTTACTGACGTTGATCCGAAGAAGTCGCTGAAAACAACGAGAATTCCCAATCTTATTATATTTGAACGAGGAAAGACTCAACCAGTGTTGACCTACGGAAAAGTACACGTCCAGACTGTTGTGTACGGGTTCCATAAATTATCACGAAACCAAAAGGGTGCATATGCAGAAATTTTTGATACAGTTGGAATCCCAGAATCTCACCAACGGCCTTATATACGGGTATCGGATGGATTTTGGATCGATTTCCCTAAGCCTCTAATGGACGTTTTGGAAATGTATAGTCTTAACTTGGCAGGTTCCATACATGCTGCCGAGCATGCCATTTTGAATTCCGGGGGAGAAATGGCACATTTTTATACAGAATGCAAGGCTCCCGAGAAAGAGTTTTCAAAAACTCCTTCAAGTCGAAGAAGAGTTGCAAGGCTGATCTTTTATGAACCAGGGGCCACCGGTGATCTGGCGTTGAAAGGGTTTAAATCTTTTCGGTCCGCGGTCAGAACTTCAGTGGCTAAAATCGAAAATTGTGAATGTCAGGTGGGTTGTGTTGAATGTGGAGTTGCATGGCCCAAATGTACGGAGAACAACATTGTTGTGTCAAAATCTGGAGCTTTGGTATTGTTGCGATATTTGAATGGTAGCCAGTTGGAGAATTTATGCGATGGGATAGTAGCGGGGCCGGAGCCAAACTTGAAAGGAAAAAGTCAAGCAAAAACAATCTATTGTGTCATTTGAAGTATTGTATGTATATACTGCATGTAGATATAAAATTATCTATTCATTTTTCTGTAAGGTGTCTGATGCATGTGTAATATCTCATTAGCTAACAACCCATAAGATCATCATATCATTTGTCTAACATTAATATTGACTCTTTTCTCTCTAAGCCATTCAGCGTACTTGGGCTTAACTTTCTCTATTAATAGGCTTGGACTACTATTTTTCCACACCTTCCCTACCCCATGAAATGCAAATCTTGATTCACCACCCATAATGAGCACATCACCCGATCTCAACAGAATTTGCACAGGATCGTTCACCTGTTCCTGTTCTTCTTGGTACCGCTTCAGGCCCATGTAAAACACAGCATCACATCCAATGGACCCGCTAACAAGATCCGCATTCGTTAATTCGGCAACGTCCTGGTGAGCCGATAATGTGTCGCCTTGCGAGTAGAAATTCACAATCGCTGCTTCCGGCTTTAAGTCAAAAATCGGATATCCAAAAATCGGTGCCATAGATGGTGGAAATAATGGAAATTCTTTGCCGTGTGTGAAAGATGGATAGATCTTGGTTGTCCAATTGTACTGTCCTCCCAGAGTGATCCATCGTAACTTCGAATCTCGTATCGACTTTTTTAATAGCGGTTTATGAACGTTGGGGTCTTTTGGCGTCAGGACTTGATCATTATCCTCGAATAAAGAAGACAGAACTTTTTGAGGTTCGTTGTAGTGTAAATCTAGGTTGGACTTATGATCAGGGTACCCAATAAGATCTTCAATGATCATTTCGACCAGTTTCGCTTGAACATCTATTGGTATCAGATCTGGAATAATCATGCACCCCGGCATTTCCTTTATCGTAATAACATCCGGTACCCTTACATCAACAACATGTCCCAAGAACTTGTTAAACACATCTTCCAAGACCCGGCTCGTCGAATCAGGTTCTGTGGCTGTTCTGAAAGGTTTGATCTCAAAAGTGTAAGGGCCCAGCTTTTCTGGCGGGTTTCGGGGGTCTAGAATGTCAGGACATAGTTTCGGATCCACCAGATGTTTGTCCCGCTTGTAGAAGGGTTTGAACACATCTTTGGACATTTTTGAATGGTATGTATTGAGCTTACAAGTGAAAAATGTTGATGAAGATCTACTGCTGAAAAATATCTTGCTCAAAAAAATATTGAAATATGGTCCGATGCCCTCAGCCGTATGTGAAAATTTGAATTTGACTTTGAAAACACACAAAGTACAGTATTAAAGAGCATAGCGTACTATACTGTACCTCCCAGCTTCCATAACGCAGCTTCTGTACAGTGCACCATACATATTGATCTTATCCATAAAAGTTTATCACAACAGAATCGATTATTGTTATGGTAAGCAGGTTCAGAAAACCTTTGGATCATATTGCTCATGATACCTTAGACTATTTGTAGTTATATGTGTTTGCTAAAAAGCTTTCATATCTCATTACTACGATACATACAGGTAGCTGATCAGACTCGGTTTTGAAACGCTTCTAATATCTACAAATCTTCTGATCACAGATATAATTGAAGTAAAGGGCTTAACAGTTAACTATTTGCTTGAAATGAACCACATACAACTTTTATCAAAAGTAGAATACTTTATTTTGTAGCTCTGACTTTACAGTTTGTTCAGTTCCTTCTCAGAGTTACAACAAACAGGCCCTTACTATACCCGTTATTATTGAGTTGTAATGTGTCTATACGTAGTTCAAAGAAAAAAAATTAAACGCAAGATCCGTAAGCAGTCTTCAGTTATTTTCAGTCAACCTCAGAAAAACAATGTCATCAATATTAATTACATGTAGTACTTACTGACCTTTCAAATTAATTATCAGTCTGAGAATAGTCTTGAAGGCAATGATATATGATAATTGGAACCTTTATATGCGACAGTGCCATAAGTAGGATAAAATACACATACCTATATTAAGAGAGAATATTAAAAATCGTTGCAAGCAAGGACAAAAAGTGTGCTCTTTATACACCAGAAAAATAATTGACTATTATCCCATAAAGATTTTAAGAAGAACATTGCTTAAGCTTAAATTAAAAAATTTGAAGATCGTTGGTCTCATTTTTCTAGAAATTGTGTCGAGGGTAGATTGTTATTGTTCTATAATAGCAATCCTTACTTAATTCTATCAATCCCAAATCAAAGTCTCGTTGTTTTATCATCAAAAGTATTAGTTAAGTTTGGTGTTTAACACGCAACCAAATCCAATGCGAAAAGGTAAATCGCTATCAACGCCGCCCTTCAAGCGTCATTTCTTTAAATAGTTCACCCCAAGTATCAACCGAGCACTCCCCTACCTCTCTTTTCCACTTCCCATCCACCTCCACCCCTTCATAACAATTCCAAATCTCTACACTTTCTACTTTCCTTTCGTTCGTAATGCCAACCTTTACCATAAACTTTTTTTCTTTAGAAATAACGCGTATCGTGGCTGAGAGAAGGTTCCCGCAAAGCTCAAATTTGGTCTTGTGGAAAAGTGAGAGCTTGTAAAGAGAGGTGATGAAGGTTGTGACTTCACTGGCTTGTTGCATGGCGGTGAAGAGAGTCACGGGATGATGGAGAGGTGTTGAGTGGAAGAATTCGAGGTATTTGGTGAATGATGGGTCTTTGAACGGAAAACATTTTGTTAAATCGTATTTAGTAACGCTGTCAGTTGAGATATCGATTGTGTATGTGGCATGAGATAGATTATTAGTCAATTTTATTTGACCAGGCGTTGACAAATCTGAGATGGTGTATCCAGTGACTTTCTTAATCTGATTAAATTTTCGCTTCAAAGTTTGAACTTCCTGATCGTCAATTTGCTGATTATCATCTCTAACCTTTTCGTAATACTTGATACTATTCCTTGTTTCATACACTTTCTTTTCAAGGTCGTCCAGTTTGTGATCCAGGTTGTCAACTTTTCTCTTTTCTTCTTCCACAAGCCTTTCAGTGTTTTTCAGCCCCCGCTTTGCATCTCGCACCTTTTGTCTCATTTCCAAGAACTCGGCTCTATTATGTTGTGATAGATCACCAAACTGTTTTTTCAGCCGTTCCAATCGAGTTTTTAGTTGTGCGTGTTCAGCTCTTACATTCTTTCTAATGGCAGCGAAATTAGTTTTGGCCTTTTCGTGTTCTAGGGCCTCTTTATCAAAGGTCAACATCATTTTCTTCCTCATAAGCCGCTCTCTCAAATTCTCAAGCAACTTTGACTTCCATTCATACCAGTTTTTGTGAGCCTGTAATCTACATAGTTGACGAGAAAGAGTGAACTGTGCTCTCATTTCACTCTTCAGTTCAGGAGTCGCTTCCAGGTACTCCTGAAAAATTACAGGAATATTTTCCTTTGTAGTTTCATGTTCCAGCTGTGCAATCAGTTCCTTGGACTGCTTGATACTGTCAACCATCTCCTGTTGTCGAAACTCGTACATCTCTAACAGAGGCACTTTGTTAGTTGCTTTGACATACTCGAGCATGCTTGCTTCAGGTAGACTTTTTGTCCCAGGGTTATAGGATCTTTTCGGTTTAAGACTTGAAGAAGGATAAAGCTCATCGTAGAAGTCTATCTGAATTAGTTGCAAGAACTCGGATACGGGAATCAGTGGATAGTCATTATTCAGAGATATTGACGGTTCAAAGCTCCTCAGCGAAGCAGACGGGACAGGGTGCATTCTATTCAATGGTGTATACTCAACTACATCGTGCCCAAATGATGAAAATTTAACAGGTATACTATCAGGAATTGCCAGCTTAACAGGAGTTTTTGATTTCATAGGAGTCATTCTTTCAATATGTTCCTTGAGCTGTGTTCGCTTAGATGGAGTAAGTGGCACTGAAGTAGATCTTTGCGATGGCGGAGTTGTTATGCGCGGTCTTTTAGCACTTTTAGAGGACTGTGCAGGTGGAGTTGAAGGCTCAACTTCTTCGGCAATACGCTTTTGCTTTTGAGGCGTCAAATGAGAAGCAGCTTCGAATGAATCGTCAGCTTGAATCATAGATTTAACTATATCGGTTGAAACTTCTTCGTTAACGTAAGACGCTTCCCTTCCAGCAGTATTCTGTGGTAACAATTCAACAGGTTTCCCATGAGTTGGGTTCGCATGAGTTGGGCCTGAGCCTTCATCAATTTCAGTATCATCGGAAGCTGCTGACGCTTGTTTTCTAGCACGAGCTACAGTAAAATCCATATCATCCTCTGTACCATGTATATGAGAAGATTTAACATTAGACAAACCTGAGTTTCTTCTTGTATTGAATGCAGTTGTAAAGTCCATGTCTTGATCACTGTTTTCACTTGGTAAGCAATTATGGGTATTCATCACAGTGGTGAATTCCATGTCCGATTCTTGATTTACCGTGATGTCACGTACAGGGCGATGCGCAGGAGTCATTTCCATATCTGATTCATCTTGAGGTGCTGCTGAAGCACTAGAAACATTTTGAGTTGAAATGGGCACATCTCGTTCTTTTTGTAAATTTGAGTGGTCCCTTGGAATGACTCTGGGCCGTTGTGGTATTGTAAACTCCATCTCTGAATCGTTAATATTATTTAAAGAGTTTTGGCTTGCTTTGTGAGCAACATTGTTATCCATAGTTTGCTCATGTCGAGTATCTGGCTGGTCATTCTCAGGCCGTACTGTAAAAGTATGATTTTTTTCAGCTCCAAGGCTATTCTTTACTGAGTCCTTAGATACACGTTTAGGTGGCAGCATCTGCCTGGAAATTTTTTTATTATTATTCATAACAACAGTGAACTCCATATCCATGTTCGAATCGTTATTTGACATAGACTCTCTTCTATTACCTGTAACTGAGATTGATTCCTGTGTCGCCTGAGAAGCCTGCCTAATATTCTGTCTACCTTTTGTGAAAGGCTCGGTAAGGTCCATAGTAGTTTCATCTTTCTCAGCAGGAATTTTTTTCGAATTAACCACTCCAGTTAAGTCCATATCTTCAACTTGAGATTTAAAGCTGGGTGCATTATATGTTGTGAACTCCATATCTTGCTCGTTATCAGGTTCATTATAAGTAGATGATTTTCCAGTTACGTGATTTCTGATCTCATGTATGTTTACTTGTGAGACTTCTGTTGTTTGCGAGTTGTAGTGGTGATTGTGCAATTCGGAAGAGTGGTATTGACTGTTATGAGTAACTATCGTCTTAGAGTGCCTTTCTGTACTCAAAACAGAAGTCATATCCATACTCATATCTTCTTCACCATTTCTATCAGTATAAGTAGGTAATTTGATATGTGCATCTGGTTTGGGCTTTCCGTCCAAACGGCTATTTTCAATAATTGATTCCTTACTCTTTTGACTGTCTTGGTTTGTTTGACGTACTAAAGAGATAGTGTCAAAGGTAGCACTATTATCTATTTTAAACGGAGAAATAGGCTGATGTACACCAGTGAGATCCATATCATCCCCAGCATCCTGGTTTACCTTCGAACTACTAATGTTATTCTCACCGACTCTTCTTGGTGATCCAAAAGGCGAATTGGCCACCTGATTTTCCAAAATATTATCAGTCGAAACTTTGCTGGAAGCTCCAGATAAGCTCTCAAAGTTCATTGATCTGTCTTCGCTGTTTTCCTTTCCAAATATAGAATTATCAATGTCGGCTATCGCAACGTTTTGTATTCCCGTATATTCGAGCTCCTGCTCCTCTGCTTTCTGTGCTCTTCTATCAAACTGGGTAACCATGTTATGTTGGTCTGTAAGATCCATGTCTTCCATCATTGAGTGTGTGTGTTGGTTTCCGTCTAGTATGCTTGAGGTTTCGCTTAATTCCTCAACTATACTAAGGCTATCATCATTGCGAAGTCTGGTTTGTTCTGTATTCGAGCCAATATGTGATTTCGGGGTAAAGTTTGGTTCTGTATCCGGTAAATTATTGTTTTCTTTTCCTCCTGTGAACGTTACGGTCGATTTCGGTAAAGCAAAAATCGCACTGATAGGTTTACTGTCTTTAGAATTCAGCGCTGGAAAGTCGCTTTTGTTTTGGGATGATTTGAAAGACTCTGATCCGGACGAGATTGAGTTGCTATTAGATTGATTTGTTTTAATTTGAGCACTAGCGGCCGAAAATATCGAGGCAACTTGTTTCGTGATCTGTGCCGAGCTATTAGGTTCATCTGATTCAGAAGGTGTTGATGACGAAGATGCTACTGAAAAGTTTGACTCGATTACATCGAATGTGCTTATATACACCTGTTAACGATACATGTTGTCAGACCCAGGATTTGTGATACTTACTGTAATGTAGCTTCTGGAGCAAAACTAACTCTTCGCTTCAAACTTTCTCTCCTATCAGTTTCAGGATTGGAATTAGCATTAACTAAACCAATAACTGTACTGTTATCGTCGACCTTGGATCCTTTTAATATGCTTCGCGATGGTACCTATTAACAAAGTTGTGTTAGGAACTTGTTTTTTGATCTCTAAAATTTAAATCTACCTACTATCAGCGGATCAAAGTATGAAAATGTATTTCTTCGGTCCTGACTACCAGACATTGAAAGTATCGTGGAATTGAAAATGCAACAAAAAACTCAAGGTGATCGATAAATCGCGTACAAGGTAAAAGTCTGGAGCCCGTATGTCATGAACTCGAGCAGGCTGAGAGTAAATATCTTGTGTCTATCTGATCGATAAAAAAATAAACAAACAAAGTAAATTGTAACTTTTTTTCCAAGTTATATGTCCCCTTTTGAGAAAATGTACAGTATTAGTACAGTAACGTATAACTCGTGGCACTTAGCCTGTTTTACCTCTAACTTAACACAAGTACCAGTAAGTATAATCATTCGGCTCCTAAACAGCCTACAGCCATGTCTTCTATCCATAAATTTGATACTCCAACACCCTATCTTCAATTTATGGCAAGCTTTAGATAAATTCAAGTTCATGATATACGAATAGGGGACATATGCGGAGCTGCGGCTCTTAGGCGATAGATGTTGGTAGTGTCAATAAACTTACCGGACTAGATTTGGAGAGTTGATTTCATCAAAAGGGTTTTATCACTGATTTAGTTTATTGCTAGCTTCATTTTTTATATCCGGAATGCTGTGTTTCAAATGACATCTCTTGTATTTATTTTATATTGAAAACCTGATTGTTGCTTCTATATGGCACAAATAGCAATGTAAGTTGACAACTAGTTATACAGTCGTGATTCTACCATAGTAATGTTGTGAAAGCGCTTGAAATTTTGTATTTCCAATCTCTTATACTCGCTGGATTCAGTATTCTACAGCCCGATTCCAAGTATACCTTCAAGTGAAAGCTATACTGATAGTATACCGATAGTAATAAACTAGCTGTTAAACCCCGTCAGCCACATATCCTTGATAACCCAAGTTATCGAGCATCGGATAACTTATATTGAATGATGAGCAAGTTGCTTTATTCTTTATAGCGTACTAGTAGCTGATATGGACTTAGATTCTTCGCAACTAGTGATAGATTACAGTAGAGTTAATGAAAAACTACTCGAGAGTAGGGTATAAAAATTTACTTCCCAACATTGTATGATGAAATAGCGTGAGACGTTTGTGAGATCAAACGGCTCACTTTTGTTGGAGGTGTGAACCCCAAACCCCGACATTTCCTGACCGGTGCGTGGATTCCAGGCCGAATATCAGTGTTTGTCGTAGCAAAAATTACCATTTTTGGAACAGAAATTACAAATTTTCCACTCTCACAACAAATTTATGGCTCAGGCGCTAGGATAAGTTGACAACGGAGATGGCAATGGCTATAGCAATGGCGGCTCATCTACTACAAGCTTTCGGTACATAACCACAAGATATGATCTAAACCAACGGCAAGAGAGGCCAATCAATCAATGGCAACAAGTCCTCTTGAACATTTATACAGCGTTGTCCAAGCCACATTCCAAATAAAACAACCTTAAGCAATGACGACTATTTTTGCTATGAAACAACTAGGTCGGCGCGAAATGTGACCAAAGGCAGGTGCAAACGCCGTTGTGTTTACGCTGAGATACCTCATAGAGAATACGAATTAGCATAATAAATATGGAATGAATAGTTGACGACGCTCTCTAGCAGAGTCCCTACTAGTAGAAAAATTTACATGAAACCGAATACCCCCCTTCAGGATAAATTTACCAAAAGGCAATTACACAGATATTACATCATCTTTAGCACATTGTGGCTTGAATTTGAAATTTTCAGCTGGTTGCAGGCAGGGTAAACTGCTGATATGCAAGATTTAACACTGAGCCAGTGTGCCTGAGTTGCATTTAGACACTATGGAAAGTGGCGTAACCGCACGTGACTCAAAGCCACAAGCCACAATTTCTTTAGTACGGAGAAATGTCAACAGGGCAGCATTAACCTAAGAGTTAAATTTTTACCTTCTGGTCTGGTCTTTATATTTCACTTGGTTTTTCTTCCTTTTATATTTTTGATTTTTTTCGGGGAAATTTATAATCTTCTTTTTGAACTCTGTATATCTCTAGCAATATATACTTGTTTCATGAGCTGTTGTCTCGGTTGCCATCTCGTGGTTCTTAAATATATACTGCTGTGATCTCTGGCGTATTTCTGGCCTTTCAGTTATTTTGTTGTTTCCTCAGATTTTCTCGTAAGATTTGGATCGAAATCGCCCTCAGAAAAGCTAAACCTATATGTACAATTTTGGAAATCTGTAAAATGAGTACAATACACAGCATAACGGAACCTCCGACTGAAATCACTGATACAACTTCAACAGTGCTACGACCGGACACGCCGCTTTCGACAACCGAAGATTCTGAAAATAAAACCCAGAGTAAAAAGTATCCCTGTCCTCACTGTCAACAATTCTTTACCCGCCAAAGTAACCTCAAGTCACATTTAGTTATTCATTCGCAAGAAAAGAAGTTCACTTGTGATACATGTTCCTCCAAATTCAGGAGAATTCACGATCTGAAACGCCATCTCATTCTACACACTGGGGAACGTCCGTTTCTGTGTGACAAATGTGGACGAAGGTTCGCAAGAGGTGATGCTCTAATAAGGCATAAGAAAGCTTCAGGAACCTGCTCTGTGGCTTATGTGGCTGATAGTCAGAACGAAGAGTCCACAGACAAGCAACAAAAGTTACCAGACCTCTCATCGACCGCAGGTCCTCAACAACCTGCTTCACAGGAACACGCAGGAACTAATGTCCTTCCTTCTATAATACGGTCAAATCAAAAGGAAGATGGTCCTCAAGATGGAGATGGGAGTAATGCTAACATGTCATTGTCATTACCTCCTATATCATCACCTGTATATCAAACTGCATCGACGAGTAACTATCAACCGTCAACAAACAGTGAGAAGCATTTTTACGTTCCGCCCAAAGACCCTGTTAATAAAGCCAACTCAGTTTCACCAATCGATAACGAACATAGCACTATTCCCCCGTACTCACGTCCACTAATATCTACTATTACTTCACCTCCCAACACACAATATAATAACGCATCTTTATCATATTCCCAAAATAGCGGGAACACTCCAGGTCGCCGCTCCTCTGAGACCAATAATGTTTCTAGCATATTGGTGTCGTTGAACAATCGTTCGTCTTCTGTTTCTATATCTCCCTACTCCTCTAATGCTTCAGTTGCCCAGGAACAAAACATCAACTCTAAACCAATTCACCCAGTACAGACGACGAAGCCTGCTGACGACCCATCCTGGCAACTCATAAAAATGTTAGAAAATAGAGTGAGGGCACTTGAAGAACGATTGAATAGCTCGGAAAGCAGAGTTTCTTTTTTGGAGAGCCAAATTAGTGCTATGCGTCAATGAAGACCCTTTATTTATTTTTAGTTTTTAGTAAGTATTCTTGACCAACCAACAACTTTCACCGTCGTGGCTGCTTTTTGCTTATGTTTATGCTTGATTAATCTATGATATATAATCTTCAATAAATTTTTTATGAATTCTAGCATTTTGAGACATTAAATACAATTTTGATTTTGTCATGGAATGAAATGGTTTCTGTGATGTCATATTAAATTTTTGGAGGTTTCCTATTTTGTGGCCCAATGATTATTCATAAAGATTAATGACATTTGTTGAACTCTATAACACTAGGCAATCCAGCTACTAGGATGATGTTGGATGAACCCATAGTATCAAGAGAATTATCATTCTAGTAAAATTTTCAAGGTGCGTACGAGCAGCTATTACTCGTCTTGACCAAGTTTCGCACTGTGGTGTGTACAGATAGACAACATATGTCTATCACAGACTTAGTATAGAGTACACAATGTCGTGTATACATTTTAGACTAATTTGTTCCGTTCCAAAACTATGAAATCAGATTTGAATTCTTACACCTTTGCAAAAAGGTATCTGGTTTTCAATTCGCATCCCTTTGTTCATGCTGCGTAATTATCATAGCGTGCCATAATACTAGAACAAGTTCAGTATCAAAATTGATTGAAGGGATTTTTGAACCAAGTTCTAAGCTCTTTCCCAAGATAATTTCAATATTTCGAAGAAACCTTCTGCGACCTTTTTTCTCTCTTTTCTTTCGTGGAATCAGATTCTCGTTCATTCATCCTACATAATTGAATAAGCTGGAAATTGCTGCTATTTCAAATATGACCAGCTCTTCTGAAAGTGCCAGCATTCAGGGCCAAGTTGATGTACATGGCCAAACTGACGGGGCTCAGCTTGGAGACTCCGTAAACTCGGTGCATGCGGAAATTAATGGCAGTAAAGACACTACTGACGCAAAGTCTACTCAACCCGAAGATGAGAATTCTAAAATGGACGACGTCGACTTGAATGAAGCTGAATCTGTTAAAACATCGAAAGAAAATGAGAATAGCATGTATGAAGGAGAAAACACTACGGAAATGTCTATCAATAAAGATGACGACTCTTTTTCAACAACGCATAACGGAAGCAAAGACAACGTTACAGCACTGCATCCAGAAATTGAAAATATATCACCTGCTATAGAAATATTGAACGACAAGCCCCAAGAAGAAGATAAAATCAGGCAGTTTCCAACATTACCGGACAACCCTAGAATCGATCATAGACGAAGAACTACACGTCACACTCCTTCGATAGCCCTTTCGACATCCGGCTTCACATCCGGAGGCCAACATACCGTTTCAGCAGTTGTATTCATCAAAAATGCGCTGACTACAATAAGCAAACACAAATCGGTGACTAAAAATGAATCTTTGAAAACATCGGTCAGTAAAGCTTTAGGTAAGTTGTCAAACCGATTTTTATTCAAAGTTATGGAAACTTTTATTAACTGATTCAGATATCTTAACTCAAAATCAACTTCCACCCCCGGGAATTGTATTTGAACCTTTGAGGGCGGTTTGTATGGATCTATCGAACGACAGTTTGAAAGTTGTTGCGCTGGATTGTATTGAGAAACTGTTTTCATTCTCGTACCTGGAAGATGACTCTGCAGATGAAGCTACTTCTAAACTAGATCAGGCTGTTGATGTCGTTTGCAGTTGTTTCAAGGATGAGAAAACAGACAAAAAAGTCGAGCTACAAATAGTCAAAGCGCTTGCAGCTTGTGTGTTGAATGTGGAACTAGTGGCCCACGGTGGAACATTACTGAAAGCTCTTCGTCAGATTTACACAATTTTTGTGGTATCAAGTTCAACCGCTAATCAAACAATTGCTCAAGCAACGCTAAGCCAAATGATAAATGTTGTATTTGAGAGAGTCAAAAGCGTGATACGGAAACCCTCTACAGAACCTTCGACTCCAAGTTTAGAATCGTCCGGTTTCAGTAATATGTCGAATGATAAAGGCCCTTCACCTTCGGAATCTTCAGCGCAAATCCCCGAAGAAAAATTGACTCTAGAACAGCTCGAATCTTTGGGGTCATCGGATCATGTTGACGAAGACGGGTACGATTCTGAACTTTCAGATTTTCAGTTACTTTCTAAAGATGCATTTCTACTGTTTAGAGCTCTTTGTAAACTCTCTGAGAAACCTCTCGGTAATGAAGTGTTAAACTACAAGTCTCAAATAGTGAGATCCAAGCTGTTGTCTTTACATCTTATTCACACAATTCTGAAATCTCACATCACTGTTTTCCTATCGCCTGAAGTCATTATTACTTCTCACAGAGGTGATGAAACTATTTTAACAGCAATAAAGGGATATGTTTGTTCTGCTTTAGCTAAAAATGCTGCCAGTATGTCACCTCCTGTTTTTGAAATCTCTGCTGAAATATTTTGGATCGTCTTATCCAATTTGAGATTCCAATTCAAAAGAGAAATAGAGGTTTTCTTCTCTGAGATATATTTTCCTATCACTGAAATGAAAACGTCAACTACGCATCAAAAACAATATTTCCTTTCTATAATTCGAAAGATTTGTAACGACCCTCGTGCCTTAGTCGAACTTTATCTAAATTACGATTGCGACTCTTCAATGATTTTGAATATTTATGAAGCCATTATAGATTACTTGGTTAGGTTGGCTGTTTCTCCAAGCCAATTGACTCCTTTACAGCTGAGTCAATATGACGAAATAAAGAACAAACCTTTTGCTGTATACGATATTGATCACCCACCTGGAATTGCTATATCCAATTTATCAGTTCAACATGCTCCTCCGGAGAACCAAATCATCCTTGAACACGCATTGAAAATGACAGCACTCGAATCGTTAGTGGCAGTTCTTCGATCATTGTTGAGCTGGGCTCAGCGTGGCCGTTCTCCTAATGCCAGACCGGCATATCCTGAGTCTGTTAGGTTAAGTATTTCTGACGGTAATAATGATGAAATGATGATCGATGACCCGTCTCAATTCCAATCACTTAAGATAAAGAAGAGACAACTGCAAGGAGCTGTTAGAATGTTCAACATCAAGCCCAAAAAAGGTATTGAAGCTTTCATCAATTGTGGAATAATTAGCTCTCCTCCCAATGCGGAAGATATAGCCAAGCTATTGCTGAACACTGAAGGGCTAGATAAGGCATTGATTGGGGAATATCTTGGAGAAGGAGATGAAGAACACATCAAAATCATGCATGCGTTTGTGGATCAGATGGATTTTGCTGAAATGAAGTTTGTCGATGCAATGAGAATGTTTTTACAATCTTTCAGATTACCTGGTGAAGCTCAGAAGATTGATCGATTCATGTTGAAATTCGCTGAGCGGTACATTTCCGGTAACCCCAAAGTATTTGCAAACGCTGACACTGCTTATGTTTTAGCATATTCTGTTATTCTTTTAAACACTGACTTGCATAGCCCACAAATCAAATCCAAAATGACTGTCGATGATTTCATCAAGAACAACAAAGGAATCGATGATAGTTCGGATCTTCCACACGATCTACTTGAAGACATTTATAATACTATACTAAACGAAGAGATCAAGCTCAAGTCGGAGCATCATAACGCTCTCCTATACTCGGATGGAAACATCAATCAGTCAGGATTAGCCGGGCTTGGTATGGCTTTTGCTACGGTCGGGCGGAACTTACAAAGAGAAGCATATATACAAGCATCTAAAGAGATGTCATCAAAAACTGAGCAAATGTTCAAATCTAGATCAGCGTCTAATAAGCAGGATGTTTTCTTTATTGCTTCACATTATGAACATGTCAAGCCAATGTTCCAAGTTGCCTGGATGTCATTTTTGGCAGGCCTAAGTGGACCTTTCCAACAATCAGAGGACCTCGAAACAATTAAGTTGTGTCTTGAAGGATTCAAGTATTCTATCAGAATTGCCTGTATTTTTGATAATGATTTGGCTAGAATCTCGTTCATGTCAGCATTAGCTCAGTTTACAAACTTACAAAACTTGAGCGAAATGAAGCACAAAAATGTTGAAG
This sequence comes from Geotrichum australiense, assembly GCA_030563945.1. Classification (NCBI taxonomy): domain Eukaryota; kingdom Fungi; phylum Ascomycota; class Dipodascomycetes; order Dipodascales; family Dipodascaceae; genus Geotrichum; species Geotrichum australiense. Next base: position 109,753 of record JAJMKR010000014.1, on the reverse strand, counting down.
CTATTAGGCTATTATTAGAAATTGCATTATCCGAAGGTAACAATCTGAAAAAATCATGGAAGGAAGTGTTAACTTGTATCAGCCAATTAGAAAGACTACAATTGATAACAGCTGGAATTTCTGCAGGTACTATTCCTGATGTCACAAATGCTAGACTTGCACAAAGATCTTCAATGGAAACAACTAGAGTAAATCGTCGAAGCTCGATTGCTGTTAGTGTTCTAGGGGGCTTTAGCAAACAAGGTGTTGATAGAAATAGTATAATTTCTAAATCCGAAACCTACTCGGAAGAAATTGGTGAAGAAGTTCAGTCAAGAGAATTGACTATCAATATGGATAAAATCTTTACCAAATCTTCTTCATTAACAGGAGAAGCTATTGTTGACTTTGTTCAGGCTCTGACTGAAGTATCGTGGGAAGAAATTCAATCTTCAGGACTGAGCGAAAATCCTCGTACTTTCTCATTACAGAAAATGGTCGACGTTAGTTACTACAATATGGACAGAGTAAGATTAGAGTGGTCACAGCTTTGGAATATTATGGGTCAAAGTTTCAATCAAGTTGGCTGTCTGGAGAATACCAATGTTGTGTTCTTTGCACTAGATTCGCTACGTCAATTGTCAATGAGATTTTTTGATCTGAACGAATTGTCACACTTCAAGTTTCAGAAAGATTTCTTGAAGCCTTTTGAATATATTATTCATCATAACAATAACGTGGAAGCAAAGGATATGGTTTTGCAATGCTTACGACAAATGATATTGGCAAAATCCAAAAGTATCAAGTCCGGATGGAAATCTATGTTTTCTGCTTTTGCCTTTGCTGCTAAGCAGCCTTACCCCACACTAGTTGGAGATACTTTGGACATGCTTTCGCAAATTTTGAAAGATGACCTTGATACAATTATCGCTCAGAATGCATACGGAAATTTTGTCTCTTGTCTGAGCATAATAGGAAAAAACACAAAATTTCAAAAGAAAAGCTTGCAAGCTTTGAAGCTCATGAACGAGCTGATTCTGGAGATAATGCCGTATACATGTGACAAAAAAGATGTTACTCTGGAAGAGAAAGAAGAGCTTTTCAACACTTATTGGTTCCCAGTGTTGTATTCTTTGCATGATGTCATTATGAATTGCGAAGACTTAGAAGTGAGATCACGAGCATTAAACGCGTTCTTCGACATATTGACTATATACGGAATCAAGTTCACTCCAAGCTTCTGGGATACTGTGTGTAAACAACTGCTTTTCCCAACGTTCATGGTTCTCAAGTCAAGATCTGAGATGGCCAGATTCAATAATACCCAAGATGATATATCTGTTTGGCTTTCCACTACCATGATCCAAGCGCTTAGAAACATGATAGCATTACTTACACACTATTTTGATGTTCTTTGCAGATTATTGGAAGGATTTTTGGACCTTCTTGTAACCTGTATACTCCAGGAAAATGAGACTGTGTCGAGAATTGGCTCTTCTTGTCTGACTCAATTGATTGAACAAAATATCAATAGGTTGAAAGAGGAACATTGGAAGCAGATAGTGGATAAGTTCGAATACCTTTTTGATGCTACAACTGCAACTGAATTGTTTGGAGGATATCTTGACGATCACGATGAGAATGAATTACGAGCAGGCTCTAGGGCAGTTAGTATTGTTCAGCGCCCCGATACAGAAGCTTTGACCAATCACAAAACACATGGCACTTCACCAATTACTCACACTCATAGCCGCGCTATATCGTGGTCGCAGAACCCTAGAGGCAGACAAATTAAATTTAGGAAAAGTATTGTGAAATGTATTTTACAACTTCTTATGATCGAGACCGTTCAAAATTTGTTTGAAAAACCTTCTACGCAAACCTCAGAAGATGAAGAGTCTGTTTTAGTTCCTACAGTGGTGTACACAGCTATACCGTTTGATCAGCTTCTTAGGGTTTTGAGCTTTTTGAAATCCAGTTACAGTTTTGCGCGAGATTTCAATAACGACAAAGACCTTCGTCTCAATCTCTGGAAACAAGGGTTCATGAAGCAAATGCCCAATCTTCTCAAACAAGAGTCCTACTCTGCTCACTGTTACTTTTCAATCCTATTCCGGCTCTACACCACTGCCACCGACTCTGACAAAAAAGCTCAGTTCCTAGACTTGTTGATTCCTCTGTGTGAAGAGATTCTGGGCCGTTTCGTTGGGCTTGATCAAGACACCGAGACTCGAAGCTTTTTGACCTGGGCACCTATCATTGCGAGCATGCTGGAAGGGTTTGAGGAGTTTGAGGAGAAGGATTTTGACGAGGTCGTGGCAAAAAGGTTTTATGCTGGGTTGGTGAATATGATTGGGTTTGAGATGCCTTTGGAACTGAGATATAATTTGAGAAGTGTATTGCTGAAAATCAAGGTCGGTAATCAAAATGATTAATAGACTTTGGAATAGGTTGGTATTCATGTGGTGAATGATATATATACGGCACTTGACCTAGGATAAAAATACATATACGTATGGTACATAATATCTAGCATGAATATTTACTGTTTTGAGAATACATTGTCGATTCTGCTAGTATAACAAGTTTGGCGGTATACTGAACTTTTCCAGCTTTGAAGACAAGATTGTTTTAAATTATATCCCAGTATTCCATGTCTTGAGTGAGTACAATTTAAGCAGGCCTCACAGGATAACTGTAGATAGTTGTAGAATCACACATCACGAGCCAGCTTAGAGATAATTACTTTTAAAAATTTCAGTTTTTTGTAAATTACTGGATCACTGTAGGCTCTTACTTTTTGTGCCCACTACAGACCGAAGTATAGGTGATATTGACTTCTGTACGAACAGATAAAAAGGATGGTTACAAGAAAATTGCTTTGAACATGGGAAGTATACTCGTAATTTCCAGTCTAGCAGTCAGAGCATTTACACCTTTCAAGCTTTAGACTAATCATGTAACTACGGTCAAATTCCTCATAGCAATATATCGGATATAAGGCAATCTGATTATACGATACCATCGACTTTTTGCCAAAAACCGTATGTTTTACAGAAACCGGACCGCTTTGAGAGGTTATTATTCTGTATTGAATCAAATTGTCACTAGTTTTAGAAACTGATCGTTTCTAAAGAAGTTCAGTTATTTGGGAGTCTATATTATGGTCTGAAGGAGTTGAAATCAATTCGTAGAGGCTAATTTTGAATCTCACTGTTTAAAACTTTACGTTGTGAGTGGTTATGAATTCGGCCACAGAAGATGGTGCGCTTATTTTTTCAATACCGTGTCTAAAGTATTTTATTTTATATAACTTATATCGGTTCAATATAGTAACTCATACCGTATGTAAAGTCGCTCCATGGCGTTCAATGTTTTGTTGAGTCGAGATGTTTCCCACGTTTTGGAAACTTGGATGCGTGCCTATTAAAGTTGACGCTCGTGACAGAGCATAATACCTGACGTTCGAAGTCTGGATATTTTTAAAATTAACTGCTTACTGCAGGTTCTCACATTCGGCCTGTTTAGCCGTACACTATCTGTAGATAAAACTATCCCACAATGCTCACAATAAATAATACGTTTGCTCTTCCTCCACAACATTTGCATTACTAAATTGCAACTTTCATCTTATACTCAACATGTCTAGGTAAGGTGCCATCTTTTATATTACCAACCCCTACTAACCCTTCAGCGCTTTAAACTCAAACCCGGGCCCTCTCGCTTTAGGCCCCGATATCCTTATCGAACGGGTATTCCCTTATTTAGAGCTGTCCGATATATTTGCACTATCCGCTACCTGTCGCGCTCTCCACGGTTACATGCAAAACCCTGCCATATGGCATAAACTCTTTTCGTCCGACTTCGAGCTCCAGCCCAACCCGTTTTCAACTCATAAATGGCCCGAATTGTACCGGTGGCGTTCCAAAGCCAGTCTATACACATGGGGCGAATCTGAGGGCGGCAGACTGGGATACTTCCCCACCGAGGCTCCGGAAGATGCAAGAACTGATACTGGGTTTAGAGTCAATATTTGTAAACCAGTCAAGGTTGAAGCTTTAGGGGACTTGATAGTCTCGGATGTCACAGTCATGGGCTTTGGTTTTGCTGTGCTGACTAGAGACGGGACTGTGTATGGCATAGGTGAATTGCATGATTATCTACCTAGACAATTACGGGCCATTGGGAGATCACGCCCGCTCATGTTTAGAGGGGCTCCAGTCCTCGGAACTTTTGCGCCTAGACTAGGGGTTCGTATTTGGAATCCTATGGGACAACAGCTACCAGGAGCTTCTAATAATACGACAGGCACAAACTCTGACGATCCGCCACAGCAAGAGTTTGTAGAACCTGAACAACCAGATGATATTATGGACTATGTGGGGTGTTTTTCAAGTTCTGATAAAGTTAAGCCTAAAAAGCTGTCACTTTTAACCGCAGACAACGAAAAGGTTGTCTCAATTTCGTCAGGGAGAACTCATCTTATTGCACTCACTGATTTCAACCGGATCTATGTCTGGGACGGTGTCTTTTTGGCTCCTGGAACAAGAATTGCTTTTTCATTTTCTGAAACTAAGAAAATTAGAAAGATACTGGCAGGCTGGAATTTTTCTGCAGCTTTAATTGAAGATGAAGGACTAGTGGTTTGGTTTGAAAACAGTCTTCAGTATCTATTTGAATACAAGAAAGAATTTGATGAAGCTAAAAGGCAAGGTAGAAAGGCTAGTGTCAACCATTATCTTATTCCAGGCACTAAAGTCAAAACTGATTCTGACAATTGCGTTGTTGATTTCATGGCTGGGGAAGGATTCATCGTTTATGTCACTCGCAAAGGCTCTTTGTATAAAGTTCAAGTACATGATAACGGTCCTGATGAGCCATTCAAATTGACGGCTTTCCACGAAAAACTCGAAGAAATGGGTCCAACTGCGACAGGATCTCCTGCTGTCTTTACACGTGTGAGCGGTTCATACTTGAGCTTCCTCGTTCATAGTGATAACGACAAAGTACTTTCAGGAAGCAACTCTTCCCCCGAACCTCAGGTTATCTCGGAGCTTCAGAACGTTGGGTGTATAAGTGTTGCTGCTGGAGACCACCACTTTTTGGCACTTCTTAAGGGTGGAAAGTTACTTTCGTGGGGAAGAGAGATGAATGCATGCGGTGCTTTGGGGTTGGGGAGATTGCACAACGGGGCAGAAGATCGGCGCAGACTAGCTGGAACGAACACGGTTGAAACTCCGCAGCTGGTTGAAACGAAGGGCCATGTCATTGCTATTGGAGCGGGAGGGTGGCAGTCGTGTGCTATTATGACTAATGAAGATATCCCGGTTGGTTAATTGGGCATTACTGTAATGTATCCAATTCCATATTGTTGTAACACTTGCATACTTGCGAGAAGATATTATAAGCTAAATTCAGAATCTATTGATTGTAGAGACAACAAATACTGAAGTGTGTGTGTTGGAACAATATACTCACAGCCAGCGGTGGAGAATTACTATTTTTCTTTTTATGTGAATGCAATACATTTTTGTGGCCTAATTGTGCTAGAGTATTGCAAATGTTCAACTCGCTTTTATGCTACTATGAGCAAGTTTTAGATTACTGTGTGTATTCAGGAATTGTGCCGTTTCGAGTTTATGGTTCAGTCTTAATTTTCATGTTGTCTAATAAGAAAACGTTGGAAGGCAAAACGAGAGAAGATCTTGAGTTGCACGAGAGTTTAGATTGGTAAACTGCTAAGACACAATCATCCATTATTATTCTAGCTTAAATACACCTTTTTAGTTCTGTCTTTCATCGCCGTTCTATCTTTGAAAATGCGACTAGTTATGTCAAAAGTTTGGCATTTACATACCTGTTGACGTCTAAAATAGTCAAAGTACTGCACTACTAGTAGGAAGGTCTCAGTTAACTGAGTTATATTTTACTGGTATATATACACAAAGCTGTTTTTTTTCTACGACATATTCCAATTCAATACTTAACCCATCATTTCGTTATTTGAAGAGCACTTTGAATAACCGTCTAGCTGGCCAAGGTATGCTTGTTTTTTAATACGTCCAGAAAAAAACAGGTGTTAAATTTTGGTAACAATAAATGACCATTAAATTTTAGGTCTGTTGACACTATTTTTTTAAACATCTGCACTTTTTATTAGATAATACATAATTATAGCAAAAACTCACTTATAATCAAATACTAAACTAACACAAATTTCCATATTATAACATCGGCGCTATCGGAGATTTTATCTCTTCCCAGCTAAAACTATCTAACTCAAAGGTGTAAGGATAAAGGGTGTTCTGTTGACACTATATACTTTTCTATGTGAACCATTTTATACATTTATACAAGTTTACATAAGTCAGTCCATATCGATAAATTTCTATTTCCGTCAACTCAGCACGGAAACGTTTCTGTGCCTTATCCAGGTGCAAAATTAATACTTTTTTCGATAGTAACGATGACCACACCTGTTCAAATAAGTTACAGAATTTGATCAATATCGTCTTAGTTTGCTTAGTGTAAAAGATGCATCATACTTAGCATCAGATTGTCCTCGAGATGTTGCCCAGATGTATATTTATATTTATTTATAAACGTTAAAGCTTCAAAATCAAATATAACCGCAGTACAATTGTGTAGCGTTTGTGATTAAATCACCGTATTTCTAAACCATACTTGCTGGTCTATAAACAGTAGAATCGTTAACCAGGGCTGTTGTGGAGTTATGAATTGAATGATAATATTACGCAAAATTAGATAGATTTATATCCCAGAAAATTATATAACGTTACAAAATTTGTCTATACATGCTTCAAATCAACCGTAGCGGATTGATATTCAACTAATAATCTTCGTCGTCACTGCTTTCCAAAGAAATTCCAGGAATAACAAATTCTTCATCACTTTCATCCCCTTCATCTTCAACAATGGTGATTTTTTCTTCTTCCTTGGCTGGTTGTTTATTTTTAGATTTAACCAAGTTAAACTTCAGTTGATCCACAGAAATTGAGCCTTCTACCAAAGTAGTCTCGGTGATGGATACTACTTCTTCTGAAGATTCAACAATAGTGTTAGCTTCAACAACCGTTTCAGTTTTAGTAGTGGATTTGACAGAAATTTCTGGCTGAGTGGGTTGTGGCTTTGTAAAAACGAGGTCCACATTTTCAGGACCTTTACTTTCATTGAAAATCTCAACTTCGTTTTCTTCAGCAGTTTTAGTTTTCTTGTGTTGGATAAATCCTTCATTAACGTTATCCTCAACTTTTCTTTTCCCGTCTGTAGCTTCGTCATTCTCAGCTTCCTCTTCGTCTTCATCAGCTTCCAGAACAGCAGTCTTCAACAGTTTATGTGTTGCAGTGGAGCTGGGTGGTAGCCTTGGGTGCACCATACTATCCAACAACCAGTTCTTTTTCACCACGTTAACCGCAATAGGTAACACACTATACTTTGTATTTGTTCCGGGACAATAGGCACTTAGTGCCAAAGCCTGCTGCATTTTAACATTCCCAGTCTCAGTTTGTGCACGCAAGATGATCCAACGATCCACACTTGCACGGAAAGGTAAGCCCAAATCTGGCACGTTCACAATCACTGATGTAAAAAACTTAGTAACTATTGATACAAGCTTTTTGTCAGGGTTAACAAGAAAGAGGGCCGGGTTGGCAACGGCATCAGGAAGTCCCGTAGAGGTTGGATCTTGATGAGGCTCGGTATACTTCAAGCACAGAGTTATCAAATTTTCAACCAGTTTGTGCATAGAACGAGGTACTTTCCCGATTGTTTTGAAAAGGGCCTGAGATAGTGTTAAAAGATGAGGGAAAAGCTCTGGAGAAGAGTCGGAGAGCACATCAATATGGTGAGTTAAGACTTCTGTGTGGAGAAGGATTGAGGTGGAGAGAAGAGTCGTAAGAATGGTAGTGAGTTTTGCAGCTTGGATGTGCGCTTGAGTCACAACGGCAAGAAATCTCGAGTATACGTATGATTCGATACCTCTTTTTTGGGGGCTATATTTCGATATTGAGAAAACTCTGTCAATGAAAGTAAATATCGTGCCAACAGGAAGCTTAACTTCTGATTTCGAAGACGTAGTCAGGAAGGTTGTTAGTAGAGTGAATAAGCTTTTAATTTTCAGTTCAAGTTGGAAGAAATTTTCGGCTTCTTCTAGTCCTTCAATTCTTGGTGTATCATCTTTAATGTATGGGACTGATTCTTCTTCGACCACATCAGCTGTCAATTGAGAAATTGCAATCTGTAGTTCAGTCAAAACTTTGTTGATGTTCTTGGTCCAAACCGAATTCTCGTTCCCCTTGTTGGTCACATAGTGAAGTAATACAAATCCTTCGCAAGCCAGTTTAAGAACGTTAGGCGTTACTTTGAAGTTCTCGACGTAAGAGTCTGAGATGATTCTAATTGCCAATTTTTCGTACCTTTGAGCGAATGGCTTGAAAGTAGTAGTGTTATTGCGAATAATTTTGTTCAATGCGATTAAGCTAGGAGCAATAAGAGGCGATAAGCTAGCATCCGTCTCAATGTTCTTAAGAATTGCTTTCATGAATACCGGTAATCTGGAAGTTGTGATTTCTCTAGTGAGCTCTTGCTTGCCTTTAGTAGTAGTGATAATATCCGAGACCGACTCGATAGCGGCTTCTTTAACAATCACATGCTCGGAAGGAAGTTCGATAATATGAATCATTATGTTTGCCCAAGTAGCACCGTGACTTTTCAGACAGATCATGTTGTTCAAACAGGCCAATCTAGCGAGATGGGCACCGAACCATTTATTGATGGGTGCATTGGATTTCAGAAGCGCAGAGACCCTGACATTAAACTTATGAAGTGTTTGTTCATCGGCCGTTTTCAGCACACTTCCTGATTTGAGAACATCTAGAACTGGGACTGCATTGTTGATAATTTGAGAGTCTTCAGAAGGTGCAAGAGAGGTTGCAAGAATACTTTGGAGAGTAGCCATTGTAGTTTTGGTTATATGTATGAAGGTTCATGAAAAGAAAGTTCACACAAATTGGGACATTGAAAAATTTTAGTGTGATAAACGTATAACCCGTTCTAGCTAAACGTGCGGCGGAAGGCAAGTTTCCTCGCAAGTTAATTTGAGCTTAAAGCTTTTGTAACGGAAAAGTCATTGTGATCTGTGTATAGAAAAACAATGAAATTCACTCGAACACTTTTCATGAAATTAGACAGCAGTTTACAAAATGTTTCCCCAAAGGCCATTCCTTGATACTCTTGAATTAAATTAACATTTTAATTCTATTCGGTTTAAACCAAGTCTTATCACCATGTATACAAAATCACCATACAAACCATTTGCGGAAATATTCGAATCTTGATAAATGCCCTTACCCTATCATTTAAGGTGTTTCGCTTCTCTAAGGTGATTTCCATAGTAAGAAAAATAAACCCCCTCGTCACCATTCCACCAATCCTTCTTTCTCGCTCACTCCACCATCTATTGTTTTGTTCCGTTAGTCTTGCAATTATTTTTTTCTCCCCGTATATCTAGCTATCATTATTACAATGGCCTGGTTTGAAGCTCCTGATGGTCGTGTTATAACAACTCGCGACGTTTTTCTTTTCATTCCCAATCTTGTTGGTTATTCCCGGGTGATATTCGCGCTTGCTTCACTGTTTTACATGCAATGGCATCCTAAATACTGCACAGTACTTTACTGTTTGTCGTGTATTCTCGATGCTCTTGACGGTGTTGCTGCTCGTCGATATGGCCAAACTTCGAAGTTTGGTGCGGTTTTGGATATGGTGACTGATAGATGCACAACTTCGTCGCTGATCTGTTTCCTTTGCGTGGCGTACCCTAAATGGGCTCTTTTCTTCCAACTTCTTGTATCATTAGACCTGGCGTCTCACTACATGCACATGTACGCCATGCTAACTTCTGGTAGTTCTAGTCACAAGAAGGTCGGTAAGGAGAGTTACATTTTGAACCTGTATTACACAAACAACAAAGTACTATTCATCTTCTGTGCTTTTAATGAGTTGTTCTTTGTTGGATTGTACTTGTATTCTTTCCCTCTAAAGACGCCTCCTCATCTAGGCTACTTTTACGATATCCCACTGAGTTACGCCACATTGATTTGTATTGTGACATTCCCGTTATGGGCCGGAAAGCAGATTATCAATTGCATTCAAATGTACAGGGCCGCTGTTTCTCTTGCCGAAAGCGATGTGGAAGAACGCCGACAACTTGCATTGAAGAAGAACTAATTCTGGGTAAAGACGTGGAGGCAAATAATAAAATTAATACAAAATATAAATGGCATTGTTGGCGCAATTTAATCGAATAGGTATTTAGAAAAGCAACCCGATTCTTTTACATAAAGATATATGTCGTGATTCAACACTATTGTCTAACACTTCTAATTGCATATCAACATTAATGATATCGAGTATCATAGATCAATATATGTTTGATCCGAGTGATTTATGAATAATCTAAAATAAAGTGTACCAAAGTATTTTGCAAAACTTCTGTTCAATTATATGAATTCACTTGGGAAACATATAGCAGAATGTAATGCTCTGAATAAGATTGGCTAGTGGGCTTCATAGAGTAGCAACATTCAATCAGTAAACTGAAATTATTTGAACCCTCGGAAAACCAGAGTCCAGTGTGTTGCAACTTTAGATAGCTGGGAATTTAATCTTTCGCACACTTAATACAAGGATATGCTGTGGTTCTTGAAGCGTTCCTCACCTTGAGTTGCGAGTATTATTAACTGTGATATATAAAAAAAGTTAAGTGAATGGTAGAAAAAATATTAAAAAGGCAAATGTATTTCTGAAATATAAAATTATTTCTCAAATTTCTACGAAATGATAGTCATAGCTAGAGTAATCCTTCCATCATTTCCAACACCTCAAACTTCTATGTCCAAAAGTTCATAAAACCCCAGAAATAGAAGCAGAGTCAGAAAGTACCAAAGTGTTCCTAAAAAACAAGGTTGTGCGCAGAACACCATCAACAAGAAAATCCCAGGCCCGGTCAAGAGCACGTCAAACCGTCCCAACTTTTCGGTCCTTATTGTCAAACTCCCTCCCCCCTCAAAGGAGAGAGACGGAGTCCAACTCAAAGGTCCAATCGGTAGGGTGGATGAGGAATCTTTAGATATCTAAACGCATGGTTTTCATCATTTACGTTGAAAACGTGGAAGGTCATTAAGGAGAAAAAAAAGAGAAAGAATTGGCCCTGTGGAAAGAGAATTTTATATGAATATTATGTCCTTACCCTAAACACGTGATGAGTGTTAGGGCAGCTGCTGCTTTCCGTGCTTTGTTCAACTTGCACTTTGAGTTTTAGCACATATTTACTACGTATGTATGAATAGTCGCCAGTCGGCGATAAAAAGCGGAAGCGTCGCAAAGTCCAGGCTTGCTTGACACTTTTGTTACAATAAAAACAATCTGCTGTTATAAGGAGGTACAGATCTTTATTGACCTAACCGATTAAAGAAAAAACTTGATGAGCAGGTGTTAAGGTGCAGTGCACATGATAGGCAGGTACAAATTGACGTGACATTTGTGCTTGATACAACAGTTTGAATAATATTAACTTTAGATTACCAACAATCTAGAAGACGGGGTAAGCCGCTAAACTTAATAGTTTTTATATTTGAGTTTGAGATCTATTGTTCGATCATCAAGTCTGCAGATTTGTATGATTTGAGATTCTTATAGGGTTTGAGTTCGAAGCGTATGATATAAGCTGGGATCACATTAGCTGAACGGTTCGGTGCACTGCGATAAGTAGAACATGTTAGCAGTTAATTTTAAGAAATGTGGGGTTTGCTGGAATAGCTTTACTCTGTACAATACTGTACAGTACACCACTAGAAAGTTGGGCATTTTACGCTGCGGGCCTGGACCGAAGTGATCCCCACAGACCGCTAAACTTTGCAACAGATGGGCGTTCCATTGTACTGACCTAGGGGTTTTGGTTATAAAGTCGGAAAATAAATTTACAAAGTAGACAGTTTCCAATAACAGAAAAAAAGTATTATTGTTAGAGATGAAACTGTAGATAAATCTGTATCACACAAGTCTGATTGGTTGACGATAAAGGTGAGATATATTATGTTACACATGATTTTCTTGGTGTAGACATATCAATGTAGATCTGCGAATATATTTGCAAAAGTACTATATTGTCTAGCAGTTCGTAAAAGTGTTTTCTAATTGTAATCACGACTCAGCGTGAACCAACGAGGTAAATATCTAAACATGTAGCATACCGAGCTAATAAAATTGATAAGCATGAAAAAGGAAAAATAGCCCGTCGTAACTTAACTCGTCAAATATCGAACTGCTAAATTATATTATGGATTCGAACAAATGCATGAAGACCGTATGGAGCTATACTTTGCATAGAATCAACAAATCCAATGCTCGACTAAATTAGTGATATGAATACAATTTACCTTGAGTGCAGTTTTGAAATAAATGGTAGTCTCAATGTCTATAATAGCACTATCTTTAGGATTCAAGCAGAATGTCAGTCATAGAATGCACTTAAAATGCATTTCAGGCTTCTATCAACGTTGAAATGAAAACGTGAATCTTTTTTTGTGAGCTTCTTCATATTTGTGCGCTATTGGACAGAGCCGATATAACAAACTAGAAATAACGGTGGGAAGTCTATGCAAATACCGTTCACTGAACGGAAGAAAGAAGAATATCAAGTACAGTACAGTAGATTTTTTTGTTCCATTTTTAAGTTCTGTCAATAAAATTTAGAAGCCGAGCAGCTGGTACGCATGCGGAACAAACTAAACCAGAGACAGGCGACAAATTCATCATCGCTTAATTGGGCAGGATTACGCCGAAGGCCCCTTTACTCAACTCTAGCACGTTCGTTCTGCCTTTGCTATGAAATAATGTGAAATGCGACTTGAGTCCATGCTAAATCAGCGCACCAGGAGCAGCGTATAAATAGAATCACAAATCTTCTCTCTTTGAATGGTTTTCTTCTTCTTTTATATTTTTGCTAAAGTTGTTCTCCATCGACTTTCTCTTGTTCTTCTATATTTATTTGTTCTGGCATTCAGTACATCTGCAGAATTATCAATATAGAATATAATCCATCATGACTATCGACAGTTTGGATTTACATGCACTGACATCGACAAATGTCGTCCTAGAAAATGAAGTCGTTTCTGCAACTGTGGTTTACTCTGAAAAAACCGGCAAGATTGCATACATCATTCAAGATCAAGATGAGCTCAAGTCTCTTGCCATTCCGGAACAAAACCACAGAGATCTGGGTGATCTTGTGCTGTTCCCCGGTTTAGTCGACGCTCATGTTCATTTGAACGAGGTGAGTTTTTGAATTTTGTTTTCGTATTTTCAGTTATCGTTATCTTTCCTTTACTTTTTCCAGAAAGAAGCTTACTGATAACAGATCTCGTCACGTGAGTACTAACTTTTTTCTCTGCTTACAGCCGGGCAGGACCGAATGGGAAGGTTTCGAGACGGGAACTAAAGCCGCCGCAGCTGGAGGTGTCACAACTGTAATAGATATGCCTCTAAATGCTATCCCTCCAACTACTACTCTCGAAAACTTTAAAATTAAGCTGGAAGCTGCGAAAGGCCAATGTTATGTTGACGTCGCTTTCTGGGGTGGAATTATTCCGGGAAACGATAAAGATTTGAAGGATCTGGTCGATGCAGGTGTAAGAGGATTTAAATGTTTTATGATTGAATCTGGGGTTGACGAATTTCCCGCTGTTAGCAAAGATGATATCAAAAAAGCGTTAACAGCTCTAAAAAACGAAAAAACTATTGTCATGTATCATGCCGAGCAAGAGTCTGAAGCGCAGCATCATGACCATGCTTTCCCACATCCCACTGCCACAACTTCCAAAATCTTTGAAGAAATTCCCAACTTGCATCCTACAACATACCAAGCTTTCCTCGATTCTAGACCAGATCAGATGGAAGTCGATGCCATTCAAACTGTTGTAAACCTTTCTCAAGTTGCTCCAGATGTTCCTTTGCATATTGTACACCTTGCTTCAGCCAACGCTCTTCCTATTATCAAAAAAGCAAAGGAAGACGGCGTCAAGCTATCGGTTGAAACATGTTTCCATTATCTCACTTTTAGCTCTGATGAGATTCCTGACAAAGCTACATCGTTCAAATGTTGTCCACCCATCAGATCCACATCCAATAATGAACAACTGTGGAACGCACTTAAAACCGGAGAAATCTCAACTATTGTGTCAGACCATTCTCCTTGTACTCCCCATCTCAAAATCTTAGAGCTTGGTGACTATTTCCAAGCATGGGGTGGTATTTCTTCAGTTGGTCTTGGGCTTTCGATTCTCTGGACTGGAATTCAAAAACGACCTAATTTCCAAGCAACATACTCCGATATTGCACGATGGGTATCATATAACACTGCTGTTCAAACCGGATTGCTTCACAAGAAAGGATCTATTGCTGTTGGCAAAGATGCTGATTTCTGTGTGTTTGATCCCAATGATAAACTTTTTGTCAACCAAGAGGAAATGCATTTTAAGAACAAGTTGACTCCTTACCATGGAAGAGAACTGAACGGAGTTGTGAAAGAGACCATTCTGCGTGGGAAAACTATTTTCTCTGCTAAGAGTGGACACCAAAAGGAACCTTATGGTGAGTTTATTTTAGAGAAACGCACTGTTTAAGTGACGACTACAAACCCGATTCTAAATATGCTACACAATGAGTTTTTATTTGTGCAGCGTGCAATAGCTTATAATTAGACATAACCGTTGTAATGGCTACCACAATAACTAAAAATTGATACCATTGTTTTTCTTAACTACTGTGCTCATTCATAATCTGTTTATTGCTCTAAACAAAATAACTTGTAAAAATTTAGAAAAAAATGATATATTCACTCATTCATAATCAGTTTATTGTCCTATGTCAAATAACTTACAAAAAATTTAAACTAATAAATAAAATACAAATAATGTTAATAACAATGAAGAAGACATGTAAATGTGGTCCAGTAAAAACCGAACAATCTGCGTTGCGACGAGGCTCACTATCTCGTGCGTTACTGTTGTATGAACACTTTCGTGTTTTGACGCTGCCAATTCTACATGAAATAAATTCTAAGTGTAAAGGGAAACCTGCTTTCACTTAAGTGATTTTAATGTCGCAGTTAATAACGAGGAAACCTTTACAACAAACACCTGGGGCCCTAAAGACCACAGAGTTTATCGCCGAGGCTAATTTGATCATATTTTTGAATTTTTTGTGTTTTTACGCAGATGAATTCTGTTTAATAACGACAACAAACGTACAAACGCATAAAGTGCATTCAATAAAACATTGCAACAAAGACAAGAAAGCCATTTGCGTCCCAATACATAGAGCGAATAGCCTGAACTTTGCTTGTTTTCAACTATGGTTACTGAACCCTAAAATTCAAAGTTAAATTTGGTTGTATAGTGTAGTGGTGAGCACGTTGGATTCTGATTCCAAAGACCCCAGTTCGATCCCGGGTACGACCTTTCTTTTTTACTTTGATATTATTTTTCCGCAATAATTATTGTAATTCTGAATGAACCATACAGACTTGAGTGAATGTGTCAAAGTGTGAAATAGTTCCATTTTGCAGTGCAGTAAATAAGCGTTGTACGTAGTTTGTGTGAAACCTAAGTGAACAATATAATCAACTATCGAAAGGGAAATGAGCGGTATGCAGAAGGGTTACTGACATATATATGTCCATGACTCAAAAAAGGTTTTTACTTAACAAAGATAAGTGGACATTTGATCTTGTCAATAGAGCAGCCCACTCAATTTGCTCAGTATTAATACCGATACAAAGATAGTCTACAAGATAAGTTCCAAAACATACAAGTTACTAATTAAAGATGACGTTTTTTTCGATTACTAGTTGAAGTCAGGTCCTCATCATTAGAAGAAACTATCAAAATTCCCACAATACGTACCGTTATAATCAAGTGTGTAGGTAGACACAGTGTCTAGAATTTTGTCAAGCGAGATTTTAACTGGGATCGAAATGGTGTCGTAGAACCACCATTAATTTTGGTGTCTCGCCTAATTTTCCCCTACTGAAAAATTCACCGGATGTGAAATCTGTAAAGTTCCAAAGTTTATTTATGCATCTTCTTCTTGCAAGTTTCAAGTTCTTTTAATCATCGCCAGCCTACAAAACGCGTATTTACGGGTTTTCATGTAACCAGCAGATCAGCTCACTATCTTTATTTGTTTCTTGACAGTCTCATTATGGCTGATTTAAACTCTTTAAGGAACTCATTGGGAACCGTTCAGTCACTGATAGACAAGCCATCGATAGATAACGAGGACACAGAGGCTTTGGACGCAGAACTGGAAGAAATCAGACAAGTCAATGATGTTCTTGAAGCTGTGATAGAATCGCTGAAAATTTCGGAAGCTAATATTGAAGTATGTTTCGGTTCAGTTTTCTAATTTTGTATACATATTTTTTCTAACAGGTGCTGGTAGAGCGTTTCAACAGCAACTCAAAATGCAGACAAATTACTTGACATGTGGACACGAATCCTTTCGCAAGCCGGCCATACTCAAAATCTGCTGCAAAACCCTGAGTGGCAGGGAGCCAGTCGCGACGACATGATAGAAGCCGAAAGAGAAAGATTGAGGCAGGAGAAGGAAAGAGAGCTTGAACTGGAGAGGGAACGACAAAGGGAAAGAGAGCTTGAAAGAGAAAGAGAGGCTGCAAGGGAAAAGGAGGAATTGAGAAATAGAGAAGCTTCGAAAAGAGGAACAAGAGGAAGGGGAAAACCCGGTGTCAGAACACGAATACCGACGAGAAGGCCGTGAACCTGGTTGTCGCTTTTGGTTACTGATACTGCTGAAAGGGTCGGGCTGTAAATTTACCTAGTAATGAGACACACGATATTATGCCCAGAGTCCGAAGACACGAATACACTATACTATCCTACTTCAATGCATTGGATTATATATAGAGATGCTAGATATCTATAGACTCTACCATGTTGTATAGCTACATTAGAAAGAGTCTATTCTTCACTGCAGTTTTACATTGGAATTTTCGTGATAATGCTTCCGTAAAAGCTGGATTTGGGAATTGCTTTACTTATAATTAACATGAATTGTAGAATACCTTTCCAGATCTCTCAATAATAAGTTGTAAGAGTCCTATAATATGGAATATTCAAATTCGCAGTCCCATTTTACGTTCACCAACAACATTTTTGGCTATAAGTTAGCTAAGTTATAAGTTCACAAAGAACTATTGTGGGAGATGGACTAAATTCCAAAACCAAGCAGGTAAATTTAAACGAATTAAAGCTGAATGGACAGGTTAGTGCTCCTACACTTCCCTGATATAAGAACTGATCTAGAACGACTGCTTCGGCCTATATCATCTGTATAATTTATATGCTGCAAATACTTGGAGATATCTAGACATCACCATTTTACGGTTATAGAAAAATATGGATTTTTTAAGCTTTGGCGTTCATTTTTGTTTACATCACGTGGCATATGAAAAAGTAAACAAACAACAGTTATCCCTTTTTTTCCTTTTTGCTCTTCCTTCCCTCACACCCGTTCAACGAATAAAAAATAACACCACCGTGTACGAAATTTTTAAACAATGCGTGAAATCGTCTCTATTCAGTGTGGTCAAGCAGGTATGTTTTGTATATCAGGATTGTGTCGATACATGTATATTAACTTCTGTTAGGGTATGTCAAGTGATGAATGAAAATTGCTTTTTTTGTGGTTGCATTTCTTCATGTCGTTCGCTAGCGCATGGGGTGAAGTAGCTCGTATCGCGATTGTGCTAACTCAAAAATGCCTTTAGTAACCAAGTATCGACTGCTTTTTGGAACACCATCATTGAAGAACATGCTCTTGATAATGATGGTCGTTTGAAGCCTGAAGCTACCAGTACCGAAACCGATAGATTGGACGTATTTTTCAGTGAAGCGTCAAACAAGAAATATGTCCCCAGAGCTGTAGCTGTTGATTTAGAGCCTGCAACAATCGATTCCATTAGATCTGGTCCTTTAGGACACATCTACCGCCCTGATAATTTGATCTCCGGTGAAAGTGGTGCCGGTAACAATTGGGCTAAGGGATTTTACACCGAAGGTGCTGAGTTGGTGGACACAGTTATGGATGCCGTTAGACGCGAAGCTGAACAATCCGAATCTTTACAAGGTTTCCAACTGGCACATTCGTTAGGAGGTGGTACAGGTTCTGGTCTGGGAACTTTACTTTTGAACAGAATTAGAGAAGAATACCCGGATAGAATGCTTTCTACCTACTCCGTTCTTCCCTCTCCCAAAGTTTCAGACACTGTTACTGAACCCTACAATGCCGTTTTGTCTTTTCACCAGCTTATCGACAGTGCTGATGCTACTTACTGCTTGGATAACGAAGCTCTTTACGATATCTGTGAAAAAACCTTGAAAATCAACAAGCCCTCTCACGAGGACCTCAATAATTTGATTGCTTTAGTCATGTCGGGTGTTACCACCGGTCTTCGTTACCCTGGCCAACTTAACGGTGATTTAAGAAAACTCGCTGTCAATTTAGTCCCCTTCCCTAGATTACACTTTTTTACTACCGGGTTCGCGCCTTTATTCGCAACTAATTCGCGTGCTTTCCACAACCTCACCGTCCCTGAACTTACTCAACAACTGTTCAATCCCGCTAATGTTATGGCAGCTTGTGATCCTTACCATGGAAAATACCTCACAATCTCAACCATTTTCCGTGGTCAGGTTGCAATGAAAGAAGTCGAAGACGCTATTTTTGCTGCTCGTACCAAATACTCACCTTTCTTCGTAGAATGGATTCCCAACAATGTGCAAACATCTGTGTGCAATGTTGCTCCTAAGGGATTAACTACGTCTGCCACTTTCGTGGCCAACTCGACAGCAGTTCACGAACTATTTTTGAGAACAGCCAATCAATTCGCAGTTATGTTCAAGAGAAAGGCTTTCTTGCATTGGTACACTGGTGAAGGTATGGAAGATGTCGAATTCAGTGAAGCTCAAAGCGATTTGGAGGATTTGATTATGGAATACCAACAGTACCAAGAGGCGACCGTGGATGAAGAAGAACTCGGTGAAGGTGAAGAATATGCTAATGAAGGTGGGGAAGCCTATTAGAATCAAAACAGTGCTGCGTTGGAAATAGAACGTTAACTGATTTTATGTGTGTGTGTATGTTTTTTATATATCTGAGACCTTGTCATCTGTATACGTTTCGTTTACTTATTTCGTTTTAATAAACTAATATCTTATATTCATAGGTCATTAAATTTGTGTATTCGTAAATTATTAGAGTCTGTAGCCAAAGGTAATTCCAATGCCTAAAAATGAGCTTTATCGTCCATAAATTTTCTAATCAGTTAGGTTAAAGAATCCAAAACTAGTCTTAGTCACTATCGTCTATAACTATAAGTTCCGAATATTGTGATGGATTTTGATTCTGTTCATTCTTCACAACACCTTCTTGCTCCTTTTTCACGACCGTTTTATTAGAGTCTTCAACTTTGACCTCAACATCATCTACCGTTTTAATCTCACGTCGAAACTCCCTATCCATTTCGAGCAACCTGTCAATTTCCCGCTCCCTTTCTCTTTCCTCATCGGAATCGTAATCTCTCTGTGGCGTAACGTTGTTGACCGCCATGATCTCAATATCGCTGTCATTGTCCGCGAGACTAGGTTTGGCTGGAAGATTGGGCTTTCTATATTGTTTCGTTGCACTTGGATTGTTGTTGGCTTCAGGTTTGACTTCGGTAATCTCTTCAATATATGTAACCGGAGATTTATGCTGCTCTTTTTTCGAGTGTAAATCGACGTTAATATCAGCCTTGAACCCGGTAACTTCTTCGATATATTCAAATGAAGGCTCTGTTGGCGTTTTCTTTGCACTTGAATTGACTTTATTTTCAGGTTCAAATTCAGTGATTTCTTCAATAACTTCAATTGGTGATTCTGGATGTTTTTTCTTTGTAGATAAATCAATGCCAACGTCAGGGTCGAGCTCAATTATCTCTTCGTCATAATCAACTGGAGATTCAGAGCGTTCATCTTTCCTAGGAGAACTGATTTTAACTGGAGACTGAGTTTCGGTTGTAAGCATATCGTCATCTTGTGCCATCCATTCAATCAATCTTCTTCTCTCTTTGTTCACCTTGAGTTCCGCGTCAACGTTGTTCGGAAGATTAATTCTAGAAGAAAGATCTTCTTCATTTTTCGTACTACTTGTACTCGTTTCAGGAGGTGAGACTGATCCGCGCGGTTCCAGTCTTTTCTTAAGTTCAGAAGAGCCTATTCGTTGAGGTATAGAATGATGCTCTGGAGTCTGAGACCGATGTCGCCGAACAGGACTGCGAGACCTGCGAGATTTCTCGGGAGTATGAGACCGGAGTCTTCGAGAATTTCTGTTCCTATCAGATGAAGAATCACGCACTGGACTATAACTTCTATGAGGACTACGGTTTTGATTTCGCTTTCGCTTTCGGCTAGCGCTACGGCTAGGGCTTCGAATTCTGAAGCGGCCTCGACTGCGAAAACGATCACGATCAGGACTGCGACTGTAGCTTCGATAGGAGTTTGAAAGAGAAGGTCTGTTTTCGTTTCTATACAAATTCTGACTTCGAATTGGGCTTCGATGGGGGCTTCTAGTTGGACTTCTACTTAATCTTCGAACTGGACTTTTACTCGATCTTCTAATGGGACTTCGACTATGATATGCAGATCGCCGTCGTCTCGAGAATTCATCATCCCAATCATCCCATCTTGAAGACATCGGTGACATGTTGTATTTGGAATCCACTGATCGAGGCCGTCTATGCGGACTTCGGCTACGCATTACATACCGCCGGCGTGGACTTGTATCACGATCGTATTCGTTGAAAGGTTCTATTTCGTCAACATATCGAAACCTCCTTCTAGCCCACCTATCTTCTTCATGATATCGAGACTGGGTTTCCAGGTTACGGAGCCGGCCGTTTCCTGCTGAGTCTGAGAATGTTCTAGACATTGTATGCCCTTCATATTGTCGTGCACTATTCGAATTATGATTTCGACTTGACTCAAAACGTTTTCTGGAAGTATCAGCATTGGATTCATTCTCGATAGTTTTGGTTCGATCATCTATTGAACCATTTTCAAAGTCCGCATTGCTAAACCTTCGATTTGAGATACTTGGCGAATTTTGTTTTTTGTGGCTTTTTGTTTTTTTAGTCTCAAGTTTTACAGCACCTGTCCTGCTTTTTTTTGTCTCATCCATCACCCTTCTATGCGCTTTTACTGTCGTATTGCCCTCAAATGCATCATCTGATCGTTCAGGTTCACTTGTTTCGCCGTACTCCTTTGTGACAGCATTAAAAAGCTCGTCTATTTCCGAGTCATTTACTTCGAAATCGATTTCTTCTTCAAGTTTCTTCTGTGCGTTCGAAGGTTTAGATGAGTGTTTCTTTCGGCCTGGATCCATATAATAAGGATCGTAGCTCTTGCATTTGCGATGTTTTAATTCGTACTCTTTTATGGCAGACTTTGTATGACTCAACATTATTGACATCATCATAAATATAGCAAGATGCACAGAGTCACCGGATCCGCATATATAAGCAATTCTATCAGTTGATTTAGGTAATGTTTGAAGAGAGAAACTTATTCTCGACGCAGTCGCTGCTTCTAGCTCGTGCTTTTTAGCACATTGCTTGCCCTTAACAACACCGAGTAATGCATCAGGTAGAACCAGCTTTAGCTTGTACGGCAGTACTGAAGGTTGGGAAGAGTGTTTTTCGAAATCGACCAGAGGTTCTCCCGTAAATGACCTGGTTATATAGTTACAAGCTTCAGCAATAGCCTTCAAAGACCCTGTTAGTGTCAGTATTTTCAGTTCTAGTTTAATAGGGACGCCACCAGATCCAATTCTCTCTGGTGTCATTTCCATCACAACATTTGGGACCAGTTCAGATATGGCAGACAAGAAGCTGGAATCTGTTGAATCGAGAACGGTTGCTTCTGTCGGACTGAAGGCTAGCCTGATTGTGTAAGTAAGATTATAATCGATGCCGTATATATATCTTGATAGCAAATAATCATCTTTTGCTTTAACACCGTTATGTGTCATATCTTAAGCATTTGCAAGGTTTCGTTCGAAATCGGGACCGAGTTGGTGTATGCGTGAAAGTCATTTAAAATGAAAGTTCGATTTTTGAAACAAAGTTATTTATTCGATATCTGCCCATAGTACAGTAGTTGCTTTAAAAAAAAAAGGACAATAATCCCTGAAGCCATTTGATTTTAACTTTTAAGAATTTATTGGACGCTGTGAGCCTCGTCGCAACGCAGATTGTTCGGTTTTAGTACTGAACCACATTTACATGTCTTTTTCATTGTTATTAACATTATTTGTATTTTATTTATTAGTTTAAATTTTTTATAAGTTATTTGACATAGGACAATAAACTGATTATGAATGAATGAAAAGTCTCTTAGGACAAAAAACAATTTACTCAAACGATGCTTCCATAAAACATGTTAATTTGTTTAAGATTCCAGTCTATCACGAAAAGGTTGAAAAAAAACAACTGAAAATATCTGTAAGAAAGCTCTTGATTGTGGTTCTGACTCCGGAACATCTGGTTGAACTCGTCGGCCGCTCAATTTTTGATAGGCACAATCGATAAGTTACTAAAAACATTTTTTTGCTAAAAATCTCAAAACTTGTTTTTGCATTATTGAGTTAACATCGTCGGATAATTGAACCAAGTCGTCCACCTACTGTACTGAGTGTAGAAAACAATCAAAGAACGAAAGTCATGTCGATACTAATAGTGTACAGTATTAAACTTAACCGACATCTTTGTAAATTTGATCACAACTTCCAGTCTTAAAGACCACAAGCCCAACAATCATGACTCTGATTGACTCGTATAAGTATACAATCATTCATATGGACAGAAACTTGGATCTATTGCTTAATATTTATTCTGTGGCAATTCGTGATGCCCTCCTACAGACGGTGCTACCCGGTACTTACAGTACTATGATGCTGAAACTTAAAGCTAAAGCGTGTTGTAGTATATCTCAGTATTAAGTAAAAGTTAGAATGAAGTCGTGGCAGATATCTAAGCTTAACACCTGTATACTAGAAATTTCACTTCTTTTTCTAACCAAACTAAGCGTTTGATCGATTTTGCTTCAACAGGACATCCTCATTTTGTCTGATCCATTAGTTCAATTGAGGTTGATACGGAACTTCAAAACCTACACTCTTTACTAGTACTACGGCTTGTAACTATAAACTACGACTTTGTCCCTCATATAGCTATTCAATCAATTTTTTGATCTGAAGCAATGTCACAGTACGGCGGACAGTACCAAGAAGGGTATAGCCAACAACCACCCATGGAACACGTTGATACATCTGCCCAGCAGTCTACCCACCACTCAAAAAGAAGACATTATCCTACACCTCAGTATGATTTCACCCAGGGTCCCGCTCAACCTGAATATTATCCCGGCGCACAAGGGTATGGTCTCCAGCCGTCAAATTCAACTCCTGGGCAATCGGTGTTCACTCCTGCAGCCAGCTTTGCACCAGCTGGGAATGTTCCCGCATACGGCCAAACAGATCCGCTTGCAAATCAATTCAGCGGTATGAACTTGGGAGGGTCTATGGGCTATGGTCAACCATTGTCTTCAGTTGCCTTAAATCAGTTGTACAATGTTGATCTCCTTGCCTCTCTGCCACCACCCATAGCCGACCTTGATCTGCCACCTCCTCCTATCATTCTGCCTCCAGATGCAACCGATCCCCGAAATGAACATGCCAATGCTAGCTCCGAGTTTGTTCGATCTACTCTCAATGTCATTCCTACTACAAGTGCCTTGTTAAAAAAGAGTAAGCTTCCATTTTCACTTGTTTTTAGACCCTATACGTCACTGAAAAATGAAGATGCGCCAATTCCTGTTACTCAGGATACTATAGTTTGTCGGTGCGATAGATGCAGAGCATACATCAACCCGTTTGTTAAGTTCACTTCTCAGAATGATGGTTGGATTTGCAATATCTGTGACAAGCCTAATAAACTCCCTTCCATGGATTTCATGAGTAATATGAATACCAGCTTTTATGACCGTGCTGAAGTAAGGAATGGTGTTTGTGAGTTCATTGCTCCTCCAGACTATTTGGTTCGACCCCCTCAAACTCCCACATATGTTTTCTTGATTGAGGTAAGTGCCCACGCCATTGAAAGTGGCCTTTTGGCTACCACTGCCAAAGCGATCAAAGAATCTCTAGATCAAATTCCGAATAAAAATGATCTTACTAAAGTTGCGTTCATTGGTGTCGACTCTTCTTTGCATTATTTCCATCTTCCTTCGAACCCTGATGGTGAAATATCCATTGCGGTCGTATCTGATCTTGAGGATCCATTCCTTCCGCTTCCCAGTGGGCTTTTGGTAAAGCTCAGTGAGTCAAGACCAGCAATTGAGTCATTACTTTCGAGACTCCCAGAAATGTTCGAAAAAAATACCAATACCAACAACGCTCTTGGTTCTGCTCTGAGATCTGCCCACAAACTCATCAGTAATATTGGAGGTAAAGTGATTTGCGTATCAGCTAATCTCCCAAATGTAGGCTTCGCAAAGCTCTCTGTTCGTGAAAATAAAGGAATTTTGGGAACATCAAAAGAGACCTCTTTACTGCAACCTGCATCGTCGTTTTACAAGAGTTTCGCAATTGAATGCAATCAACACCAAGTTACAATTGACATGTTTTTGTTTGGTCAAGGTTATCAGGATGTTGTATCACTCAGTAGTCTCCCTCATTTTACTGGTGGCCAAACCTATTACTATCCCGGTTGGAATAGTAGAAATCCGCAAGACGTGATCAAATTTTCAAACGAGTTCAAAAAGCATTTATCAATGGAAATAAGTATGGAAGCTGTACTAAAAGTTAGAGCATCTGGTGGCATTCAGGTTAGGGGCTATCATGGAAACTTTTTCAGTAGATCTGAAGAATTATGCTCCTTCCCTACTTTTCCCAGAGATCAGTCATACTCTGTGGACTTGTCTATCGGTAACGCCATCAATAAACCTTATGTTTCTATACAAATTGCTACTCTTTTAACAACTTGTGATGAAGAAAGACGACTGAGAGTCATAACCCTATGTCTTCCAACAAGTTCCAACCTTACTGATATATACGCTTCGGCTGATCAGCTTGCAATCACTACACAGCTTACCCATGCTGCAATCTCTCGTGCTATTTCCAACGGTATTGATTCAGCACGAGATTTTCTCAATGTCAGACTGATGGAGCTACTTGTTACCTACAAGAAAGAGCTTCTATCAGCAAACACAGGAACTTCGTCTTCTCTGCAGTTCTCTGCTAACCTTCGCATGTTGCCTCTTTTAGTCAATGCGTTGCTAAAACACATTGCTTTCAAGAAAAACATTCAGATACCCACAGATTTGCGTGCTTCTACACTTGCATTACTATCAACCATGCCCATTCCTTATTTGGTGAAGTATATTTATCCCGATTTCTACAGTCTCTACGATATGCCTGAAAATGCTGGGTTGCCTAATCCAGAAACCGGAGAAATGGTATTCCCTCCACGATTGAATTTAAGTAGTGAAAGACTTGTCCCCCATGGACTGTATATGATTTATGACGGGCAAAAGGTATTTATTTGGGTCGGTCGCGATGTTGTTCCCCAACTATGCCTTGATGCTTTTGGAGCTAACTCTATGGACGAAATTCCAGTTGGAAAAGTGGAATTCCCTGTGTATGAAAGCGAATTGAATGAAAAGATCAGAAACATTCTGGCCGCAGTTAGAGATAGAAAAGATGCTATCACATATCCCAGTTTGTTCATTGTCAAGGACAGTGGAGAACCTTCGATGAAATATTGGGCATTGTCCAGTCTGATCGAAGACAGAGCAGAGGACAACATGAGCTACGTACAGTTTTTGTCTTCTCTAAGAGATAAATTAAACACTTAGAGTTATTTAACTATATAAAGCAAGCTACTCTTAAAGGTTCTCTTTGTACAACATTTATCTTGAAGCGTTGCAAATACATATTCATTTTTAGGACCATACTGATACAGACTAGGTTTACCGAGCTTGAGTAGACTATTTGAGTTCAGCGTGTGTAATGAATGAGGACCTGGCAAAGTAAATTTTGATAAGGTGCATTTTGTTTGTAAAAGTCGAAGTTGAAGACTTGACCAAGCGAAAGGTTTTGTAAGATGCATCTGCCAACTACATTCGATACTGAACTTTATTGCAGTGTAACAATCCTGATTCAATACAGTATATCAAGAACGGTCGATAATGTTTTAAGATATCCATTAGAGCTATGTGGGTACCTCTTTCACAACTACTCTGTGAACATATCAGTTATAATGGCGTTTGTCTTAAGTTTGATTAAAAACTTCTGTATTTCTTTCTACTTTAAAACATCTCATCATAATTATATGGCTATGGCTAACAATCGTTGTACTGTGTGCTTTAGTTAGGTTACTCAATTACACAGAAATAAAGGCATAGCGAGCTATTACCACCATACAATTTGTTCAGCCATGCTCAATAAATTTCTTGGAAAATCAACAACGCTTTCATACCGTTGAATAATGCTACCCGGTGATAACCGAAAGCCATGATGCTTCCAAATGATGATACCAAAAACTTGTTTGACTTGATGATTTTTGAAAACAATCAAACAATCATATTGCTCTCGGTATATACATACGCATGTTGAAATCAATGGCTTTAAAAGTGATATATCTATCCTGGATATATGAAATTAGACCAAACCGACTACTGAAAGTAAGATTTTTTTTTAAAAAAAAATTTCATCCATTCGTAGCAAATGCCATTGGTGTGAAATTTACTCAACCAGCTTCTGCGTACTGTAAGTTCGAAGTAAGAAACCAAGCTTGGTAAAAATCTCAGGGACTCAAGCTAGTTAAAATCTTCAATATTTCAAAGCAATTGGATTTCAATTTTTCAATCGAGTGACTTTTATATTATTCAAGAAGTTCTATGCGGACACTTTACTTTATATTTAATTCTACTAAAATTTGTTTTCTGTATGATTTTGGACATTATGAACTAACAAACTCTTATTACCGGTGTAATATCTTTTCTATTTCCTAAGAGCAAAAGAATCGTGTTTAATAGTTTTGACTAATTAACGTGGATATTTGACGTGGAAGATCTCTTTTCAGCCGTTTTCTCACAAACACCAAGAAAAAACATCACAATAGAATGAAAAATCAGGTGTAGAGAACCTCCATCACGCAATATCACATGATTCCACGATATGTTGGTATTCTCATTTGTCTCGGCTATGAATCTCGACGTAATGGCGTCAATTCAGCTGGTAGGGTTCATGAAGTGAGTTGAATATATAAAAGAGCAAATGTCGCTACAATTCCTTACTTTTGAAAACCTCAGGTATCTTCAACAGTATATCAGGGCACAATGGCTTTCCAATCGGTTCCTGTACTTGACTTTCAACTAGCCAGAAACGAGGAAACGAAGCAGAAGTTTTTAGAACAATTGCACCATGCATTGTTCACAGTAGGATTCATGTACTTGGTTAACCACGGAGTTGAGACTGATGAGATCATGGAGTTGACACCTAAGGTCTTTGATCTGCCCACCAAGGACCAGAAAAATGAAATTCAAATGGTTAAATATCCCCACTTTGTTGGGTATTCTGATCTGAAAGCAGAATATACCAATAAAAACATTGATCTTAGAGAACAATACGATTTTGGCACTGCCGATTCAGTCGACCCCACATGGAATGAGAACGCAGAGCCATGGCTGAGACTGCGTGGACCTTCGCCTTACTTGAGCGATGACATTGTTCCTGGAATGGAAAGAATAGTCAAAAAGTATGGTAAAGATATGGAGGCCTTAAGCGAAGAGTTTCTTCAAGTAGTAGCCGAGTGTATCAATCTTCCCAAAGACACATTTTTGCAATTCCAATCTGATATGCATAGATTGAAACTTGTAAAGTATCCTGTTCCAGATGAAAATGAAGAACGAACTCTGCACGGAGGCACCAAGTTCCAAGGTGTCGGGCCTCACAAGGATTCATCCAACCTTTTCACCTTTGTTCTACAAGATGATGTTGGTGGATTAGAAGTTCTCAATTCTGATGGTGAATGGATTTCCGTCCCGCCAATCCCCGGGTCTTTTGTCGTCAATATAGCTCAAGGTTTTGAAGCCTTGACCGGCGGACTATGTGCCGCCACCACTCATCAAGTTTCACTTTCTTCTCCTCGAACCAGGTACTCGATTCCGTACTTCCACGGTGTGCGCTTGGACTTGACCAAGGAGGATATTGAAAACCAATTGTCGTTCATCAAAGGCAAGATTCCAATTCCATCGCATAGCAAGAAACAAGAAGTTGATGTGGAATCTGAATTCATTC
Organism: Geotrichum australiense; assembly: GCA_030563945.1. Classification (NCBI taxonomy): domain Eukaryota; kingdom Fungi; phylum Ascomycota; class Dipodascomycetes; order Dipodascales; family Dipodascaceae; genus Geotrichum; species Geotrichum australiense. The sequence goes on along the minus strand of JAJMKR010000014.1, from coordinate 81,280 downwards.
AACCTCAGTACAAAACCTTTGGCGATGCTCATTTGAGAAATAGGGTCGTTAGTCATAAGGACGTTGCTGAGAAATGGTATCCAGATTTACACGAGAGATATAATCTTCATGGAAACTAAATTAGACTATATAAAACACTTTTAGTGATACGAAGACACGCTTGTATTCGTTAACATAAATTGTTTGAAGTGAGTTTGGCCATTTTCTTTACTTCAAACCACCCTATTATAGGTTTTCAATGTAGACATCTCAAGCACAAGATGTTATGAGGCATAAATCATATTCGGATACTAATTACATAGAAAAATATGTGTGAAATTCTGTATGACACAATTTTAATGATTCCACGAAGATATTTATTTGAATGATTAATTATCAAAGTTTTATATAGCACCATACTCTTAGACGAATTTAGCAATTGGTTTGTAGGACCTTCAGATAAAAACAATATTTTAAAGGATGTTCCGTATAAATTTACCTTGTGTCTGAATATACTGTAGATTCTTGATCAATAGCTTGAAGTATTGGCCGTAGTAAATCAGAAGTTTCCATAAATAACTAACCAGATATTACAAAATAATATATCAGCCGCTATATAGAGCTGATTTAAGTGAACTGGCCGGTAGCTGTTTTGGCACATAAATTTACGTATGAAGTAGTAGAAAGTCAAAGATTCAATATGTTACTTTTATCAACATTAGCCAACATAGAAGTACAACACTCAAATTGTACGCCCACCTTGTTTAATTATCAGAAACTATTTAAGACCTGCTAACTGCCACGAAGGAATACCAGAGTTCGGAGCAATGCTAGCAGCAGACACTCTCCCAGGCTGAATTTTAACTCTCATATTAACCAAGTTTCTCAAAGATTTCAACTCAGTTTGGATTTCTTTCAGACTGTATTGCTGAACCGATTTGTTCTTGTTAATCGCCTCTGGCACATCAGTCAGTAAGTCGTTAACCTGCCTTTTGATGTAATGAAACTCATCATCTCTCTTTGTAACCTCTCTATTCAACTCATCAACCGCCGTCCTTAACGACGCAAGAGCGTCGTCCAAATCCTTTGTCCTCTGTGCATCCACGTCTTTCAATTCTTGCGTCTCCTTTTGAAACTGCTTAAGCAGTACATGCGTGTCCTCAAATTCTGATGCCAAAGCATCTTTATCGATTTTTAGATCTTCTGGAATGGAAGGGACCACCAGTGGCCACACGTACCGTTTTGTGACTTGGAACAGCCCATAGGCGACACCGGCAGCCACTGTCGACATCACAAAGTAGTCACGCCAGTCGCGCGCTGGGACAGGGGGCGAGGTATCATAAGTAGCAAATGACTGCTGTACTGGCCCTGAATCTGGATCATTGGCTATCCTCACCGCTTCTTCGATTTCTTCTTTTGTAAGTTTTTTAGACTCCAGAAACTCGACTTTCTTTGCAAGAGGCGCCGATGCGACTTCCGGGTCTCGTAAAAACGCAACCGCCGAAACTACCAAATGCTGCCGTACCATTTTCAAGATGTCCTATTGTAGGTTTCGTATTTGTGCGATTAAGTAGCTAATAGCCTATATGAGTATCTATGAAAAAGTATGTATGCGTATTCTAACTAACTGGTTGATGAGATGGGGTAACTCAATGGGCTAGGGTTCAAAGTTCCGAGGCTAACCATTTGGCTGTGGATTCGGTGATGCATAGTGAAGGAACAATACTTTCCAGCCCATATTCTTCTTTCGTCTTAGTTTCAAGTAAACTCAATGCATTGAGAGACAAGTAGCTATGCAATTGGTCCGGCGTTTCATCTGGAATCTTAGCAAATCCTCCAAACATGGGGTGCTGGACGTGGTTTAGTAAAAAGCTTTCAACCATTTCACCATCATAAAGTTTCCTCGCTAAACCTTTTTCTAAAATTTCCAGGGACGCAGATGACCAGAAAGAGTAGCAACTATCAGCTGGTTTGTTGGTCCTTCCGTTAAGTCCACCGTTATCTTCGCTTTCAGAGTTCATTATTTGTCGGTGAGCCAGCCATCTAATTGTCTTATCCCAGTCACAAAGATCATTCAATGTCCGCCGTTTTTTGTCAAACTCAAGAACCAAATCAAGTGATGCTAGGCCACAAAATGTTAACCCTGAGTGAGATTCGGCGCCAAAACATTGGCCCAAACCACCGTCGTAATTTCGTGTTGAAAGAATGAATTCAATTGACTTATCAACATCAATTACTTCGTTCACTAATTCTTTAGTTGCATTCAAAGCTTTTAGAATTCCCGTGGCCATGTAGTTACACCGTGGGTCGTTTTCGCCGAACGGCCCCCGTTTGGGTGACCAATTAGGAGCAAATGATCCGTCTTCTCTTTGACATCTTCCAACAAAACGACACACTTTCTCAATATCAATCTGTTTTTTAATTCTCTGATCCCGTAGTGCTGCAAGGCTCATAATGGTAAAGTATGTCGAGGGCAGATTTGATGGGTCATATTCTATAGATCCAGGAACCCGATGAGATGCCGACCCTCTAAATCCATCATTAGATTCAGTCTTATTGGAGTACAGCCAGTCTGCCCATTTCTGGCGCTCCACATCTGTAGTTTCTGTGAACAAAGTTCCTAGCGTAGCTAAGCCTGAGATACAGAAGTAGGCAAGCGCAGTTCGTGATGAATCATACGGCGTTGCACGTTCAGGGAGAAGCCCTAGGCATCTAAGAAAGTATTTCGTGTGAAGCTTCTTCTTGAATTCTTTTGGCATTTTTGATTGTATTGAACAAGACTTGTGAATATTTTGTCAACTTTTCTTGAAGAGAACCTGAGATCCAAAAACCCACAAAATAATCCAATGAAAACAAGGCATAGCACTCAAGGCATAAAGTTCAAAAAGTAAACTACTGTACACTAACCCCAAAATTTATTAAAAAGGTACGCATAGAAAAGTAGATAGTATGATGGAAGCTAGGATGTTGACCGTTATCGTGGGAGTCGATTTGGACTAAATTGCTACTAACTATGTTACAGACAGAAATTTACATCAATTCTTACCTCCAGCTTTTGTCGGAAGCAGCTCTAAAAATATCTTCCTCACTTCTTGAGGATCAGCTGTTCCCTGAGACTCTCTTATAACTTTGCCCACAAGGAACATAACCGCTTTAGGATTCTTTCCACTCGTAATATTTTCCGCAACTTCAGGGAATTCAGCAATGAACTTTTTAGCCATATCAATAATGGGATTTTCTCCTTTATTTTCAGCATCAGCAGGTTTTCCAAGTTCAAATTTCTCAATAAGGGCTGATAAGGAGGTTTTGTCTTCGGGATGTAAAACTAGGTATCGAAGTAGAATTTTGGCTGAAACAACAGTTACTTGTCCATCTGAGATCAAAGTCAGTAGCTCTGCAAGCCTTTGAGGTGGGACTGTAAGAGGATCAAATCTCTTTTCAACTTTAGTAAATTCTCCAAACAAAGTATGAACCACCCAATTAATCACCGAATTCGCATCACCTTTTTTAGACTTAACGTGCTCAAACACTTCTTTGTAATATTCTACAGCCCCATCAATAGCCATTAAAGCCTGTGCATTGACAGTGTTGATGTTATAAGGGTCTTGCTTCAGTCTATCAAAAATTTCATCAGGCAATTCAGGCAAGTTTTCTTTGATTTTTGTGACGACATCTGGCTCGAGATCGACTGATGGTAGCTCTGGATCTGGCATATATCGGTAATCAACACCCTCTTCCTTTCCACGCAGTTTGAAAGTGTTGACACCATCCCAACCTCGAGTTTCACTTTCGATCACACCTCCAGACTCAATCACTTTCTTCTGTCGTCGGTATTCCGCTTTTATCGCGTTTACTATAGCCCATCTACTCGAAAGATTCTTGATTTCGCATCGGGTTCCGTGATTCACTGAAACATTGACATCCACACGCATAGCACCTGACTCTAATTCAGCTGTACATACCTCCAATTGCTTCAATAAAGCTTGCAATTTCTTAACAAAAGCACCAGCGGCTTCAGGGTATTTGATATCTGGCTCAGTGACTATTTCAATCAAACAAGTGTTGTTTCTGTTGAGATCAATATTGGCTGATTCATCAATGTATGTTGATTTTCCCGTATCTTGTTCTATTTGTATCTGTTTGATTCGAACTTTTACATCTTCTTTGACTCCATCCTTTGGCTGTAACTCGAGAAATCCTTCAAAAGCGTATGGGTTGTAGTGCTGCGTGATTTGATAACCTGCAGGTTGATCTCCATAGAAATAATGTTTACGATCAAAAGAGAATGATTGTGCTACTGTACAATCAAGCGCAACCGCGGCCTTCAGAGCCAAAAAAACATTTTTCGTATTCAAAATCTAAAAATCCTTGTTAGAACTTGAAATTTTGAAAGAAAACAGAAAGACGCTTACAGGTTGTGTTCCTGGAAGTGCAGCATCGTAATATGAGACTTCCGAGTTAGGAGGTGCATGGAAAATGTTGTTCGACACTATCAACGTTAGCATTGCTTTCACTATCTCAACAACAAAACATACTCGAAAACAGTTTTTGTTTCGTTTGCAATTGGGCGTGGATTTCAAGGCCACAAGACATGTAGTAATCCGAATTTGAAGGACGGTTCTCGCTAGTTCGACTGGTGGCTGTGGCTACAGACGCAAGACATCTTCTGATTGGATGTCGAACAAGGGATTTCCCTAGCGATTTTTGTATATGGAACATTCCGAATAAATGACAATCAAAAATATAACAATGTAAGTATGCAAAAATATGGTGTTTTTTCGAAGCAATTGAATCTTGTTTACTGGAAATTATCGAGAGTCCGATTGAAAAGTAAACGACTTTTCTTGATTTGAAAGTTTTGGTTCTTAGAGAAATTTGAGTTGAGGCTAACACAAGATAATAAAAACCTGCCTAAAATTCGACTATATCAAACTCCTTCAATGCTGCTTGTCAGGATATGTATTGTTAAAATTTGCGGAATCAATTGGTATGCGTAAATAAAAAATTCAATTTTTTCTAAGACAAAATATCATGACTATGTCTAGTTTCTAATGATTGGAACCTTGTTGTATCATAGGCTATGATTCATAGCGCATAGCTTAGCGTAGAGCTTAAAAATATGCCTACTTTCAGCCTACACGTGACCATTATGCACTAAACGTTGGGTGCATGAAAGTGCTTTAGCACTCTTTGCAGTTATTTCACTGTGGAAGCTGAAAAAGTATCGAAAGTTTCAAAATTCATTCGAAAACTGGTATCACCGAGATCACGGAAACTGTTATAGCCTCGAAAAGATGGATCAATCTGGTGCTGGACGCGTCATATATGTCGGGAGTATCCCTTTTGACCAAACTGAAGAGCAAATTCTGGATATATTTCGATCTGTTGGGCCTGTTGCAAATTTCAGACTGGTATTCGATAAAGATAGCGGAAAATCTAAGGGTTTTGGATTCGTGGAATACCATGACGCCGAAACAGCTGCTTCCGCTGTTAGAAATCTGAACAATTATCAAGTTGGATCACGAAATTTAAAGGTTGACTTTTCACATGAAACTAGCGTGAACCCCGCGCCTTCAGCACAAAAAGTGCGCACAGGGAACTCCATGAACAACGGTAATACTAATCTGGGAGGTAAGTTGAATTCTAGCTGTTTTATTATGAATCGAGGTACTAACACAACTATACAGATCCCTTTGCACACTTACCACGGGGGTCGCAAACACCACCAGGAACCGATTTACACAAAGCAATTTTAGATATCTTGACATCATTGAATCGAAATCAAGTTTACCAAATACTGTCGGATATGAAATCATTGGCAACCGAAAGTCCAAATGGTGCACAAGAGATTATTGATACCAATCCTCAGTTAGGATATTTCATGGTCAATGCTTTATTATCGGTAGGCCTGGTCTCCGAACAAGATGTCCTAAACTTAATAGATAGATCGTCAATCCCTCAGCAAACACAGGCACCTCAACAGATAAATACACCAACGCAATTGGGATATCAACAAATGCCACTTCAGGCTCCTATACAGTCGACTCCTCAACAACAGACATTACCTTCACAACAGGCGTTGCCTCAACAGCCGCAGCAGCCGCAGCAGCAGCAGCAGCCACAACCGCAACAGCTTCCACCCCAACCACAATCACAACCACCACAACCACCCCAACCGAGTCAGCATCAGCAGCCAGCGGCCAATAATCCAGATCAGGCCGCACAAATTGAGCTCATTAGGCAAGTTATGCAACTTACAGAGGAACAAATTTCAAGACTTCCCGAGGATCACCGTGCAACATTAAATGCATTACGACAACGGGTACTCAGCGGCGAACTTCAAATCTAGTCGTTTTCTGTTGAACATAAATATATAATGCAATTTTATTTAATTAATCTAGCTAGTTTCCGTAATCTATAAAGCGTTCAAATAGCATCAGGTTTTACAAAATTTGAAATTTTCTTCTTGGTACAATATAATCGTTTATCCAAGTAGCTCAAAATGCCATATCAATTCAAAGGAATAGGAGAACTTGACCAGAAGTATGATGGTAAGCCCTTCTTTTAATCAATTTCCTTGTAAATTTTCTAACTATCGAAAATGCACAGGCTCCGACTTGAAAGTGGGGATTATCCATGCTCGATGGAACGATAAGGTTATTACTGCTCTTGTCAATGGCGCTATTGGTAAGCTTCAATCATTAGGGGTTAAAGCCGACAACATCACTGTCGAAAGTATCCCTGGTAGTTACGAGCTTCCATTTGCTACTAAGGTTCTTCATGAATCTTCAAAAGGACCTTTTGATGTTTTAATTTCGATTGGAGTTTTGATTAAGGGCGAGAGTATGCACTTCGAATATATTTCTGAATCTGTTTCTCACGGAATCATGGACTTGCAATTTAAGTTGAATGTCCCTGTAATATTCGGTCTACTTACCTGTCTTGATGAAAACCAAGCTTTGGTTAGGGCTGGTTTGGCTCCCGGTGGACACAATCACGGCGAAGACTGGGGAGCCGCTGCTGTAGAAATGGGAATCAAGCATAAAGCAAATAAATAACTTTGTATGCAATTGTTATAACTATAATCATAAATAATAAATTATTGGTGATGATAACCAGAGAGATATCACACATGCTAATAACTGGAAACAGGCGGTTTCTTACGTGAAACTGTCTTGTTTTGTTCTATATTGCTTGTATCAGTCTAATGAAGAAAAGAATGTTAGTACTGTAAAGCAGAACGGTAAAATATGTTGGTGTACACATACTTTAGTCCAGTCAATAGGCGAGCCTGGTGAGCTCTGAGATTTTTTAGATTTGCCCCTATCGAAAAATTTCGAGACTGCTGTTTTTGGTAAAGGCCCTTCACTTCCTTGTCTTTTGCTGTTATTAGTGATAGCCGTATTAGCAAGCTTTTTCTTCTTCTTTGCTGGTGACATAGTTCCTTGATCGCTATTATTAGTATAAGGAGAAGAAGAGGCCGTACTAGAATTTTGACCATTAGCAGACGCAGAGTTGTTGTTTTTACTGTCGCGCTATTGTTAGTGAATCTCGTATGACAGTGATAAGTGTAAATGGCAGGGAATGAAACGCACCTCTTATTTCTCGAGTTTCTACCGTTTAAGCATCTCTCCATATGAGCAGCAAATCTTGATCCAGCAATTTTTCTTGAACAGTTGAGACACTCAAAGTATCGTATATCGGCCGATTTTTCTAGTCCATACATATCTTTCCCTTGTACTTTCACAAAGGCTACTCGTCCAGCAACTTCAGTTTTCTGTGCACTTTTAGCCCTAATACCGGGAGGTAACGTAGTGTTATAAGGCTTTGCAATGAAGTCCTGACCATATCTGGATCTAATTAATTTTTCCGTACTAACAGCCTGAGCGGTTGCCTCATGGACAATAGGTTTTAACAAATCATCCAAGATCATCAAACTCTACATGATAGTAAACAAAAAAGTGGATAGAAAACAAAAGGTAAGAAACAGGTACTCAAGATAAACATATAAATTCACGAGATATGTGAATGTAGATTCAAGAAAAACAATAAAGAAGAAGAAGAATTACTAACCAATGTGCCTAGATCCAACTGCTTCTTGTGTCCGTCTCTGGAAGCCATTTTTAAAAAAATCTTCGTTTGTGTGAAAATCTGGGGCTCACCAAATTCAGATTTGCAATTTCGAAGTAAGTTAAACAAATCTATGAAGAGATAAAATATATTCAAAGAGAAGAAAACGAAAAAATCCGATAGAGAACTTTTTTGTTTGCCACGTGATCTCGCTATACACTAGACCAAAATCAGCACGTCATAAAATTGCAGACAAAGCTTAAACTAAAATTGGCATATAGCAGTGGAACAATAGTCCTACGCTCGGAACATTTAGGGCTTTGCTCACTAGGTAAATTATGAAATTTACAGAGACTGGCTGATTACAGTGATATTTTGTTTGCGTGCTAGAGAAAGTTTACAGTTTGTTTTGTAAGGCTGAAACTTCATACTAATGTTGATCAAGGGCACTCCTTTACTCTGTGCCTGCCAGCATTGGGTCCTATCAATAAGGCATAATTAGCCTGGCTTTGTCGATTCTCGTTAATTCCTAGTAGCTGAGATTCCTAGTTGATATATGGATAGCCGTTGTACAACTGCAAATGACTTACAACGTGGTATTGTTGTGATTTTCAATCTTGTTTTGTTCACCGCGAACTTATACATGCACTACACAGTACAGAACTTGCAACTGAGAGCAAATATAGACTCCAAAACGTAAATAACCACAACCTGCCGAGTCTTCTTGAAAGAAGGGCAAAGACCTAAGAGACATTAGCACTTTTAACAACACAAGTCTAGCACACTAACTAGTGAATTTGTAAGTGGTGTAGCCACAATACTTGATAAAAAGCTGTATATTATTGACATAAAATATCTATATACCTATTGTTAGCGGTCTGATGAATAGACTTAAATTTATTTAGTGAAACAATGGCAAAATATAAACTGAATTCAATTCAAAATGTGTTGTTCGGGACATTACAATAAAACGTTATCCCCGATTATAAAGTAGAAAGCCCGGATTTTATTCTTTATTATATTCGAAACTTCATGATGGTCCACAATAATTGACTGAAGAAACAATTTCTCAGTACTTTCAACTACTACTTTGGTTACAGAAATAGGCTACATACTGTACAACTCGGTGCTAGATCAACCGTAAGATTCAGTTTATGGGCAGTTTCTTTCATTAGCTTTATGGTGCACTACACGTACAGCATGTAGCCAGGAACTCAGTGAATTTTTTTCTCTGTACACCTGCAATTTTTATCACTCAGTGAATTTCAATGACTCAGTATACTCATCATGTGACTGTTTACTAGGGAATCTCAATCAATTTGATATCAATTTCAATTTTTGAAATAAAAATCCTGTGAATTCTCTTCCTTTCTTCTTCTTTTGTTATAAGAAAAACCGGTTGAATTGTTATAATAATGTTGTCTTTAAGAAGTTCTGTTCTCAGAAACTCCAGATGTGCTGCTAGATCTGTATTCGTATGTGTGGAGTTCAATGCTGCTCGACCTCGAATTGTTGCTAACAAATTTTAATTTAGGCTAGAAGTTTAACTAGTGAAGCCAAGGCTGTAAGTACTACCGGTCATGCTGACCCAACTAACAACATCAGTATCTAACAATTGGTTGAACAGTTCATCAGTAATCCTGTCGAGGTTGCCGATAAAGAGCTATATGATATAGTCCAGCGTGAACGACGCCGCCAAAAGGAATCGATCACTTTGATTCCTTCTGAAAATTTCACTTCCCAAGCCGTTATGGATGTTCTAGGGTCGGAAATGCAAAACAAATACTCTGAGGGTTACCCAGGTGCTAGATATTATGGTGGTAACCAGTTTATTGATCAAGCTGAATCTCTTTGCCAACAGCGTGCTTTGAAGGCGTTCAACTTGAGTAGTGAAGAATGGGGTGTTAACGTTCAACCCTTGTCTGGTGCACCTGCTAATCTTTATGCTTACTCTGCCGTTCTCGAAGTCGGTGATAGAATTATGGGACTTGATCTGCCTCACGGAGGTCACTTATCCCACGGTTACCAAACACCCACAAAGAAGATCTCATTCATCAGTAAATACTTCCAAACAATGCCTTACAGATTGGATGAGTCTACCGGAATTATCAACTACGATGAATTAGAGAGAACTGCTCAGTTGTTCCGACCTAAAATCATTGTTGCTGGTGCTTCTGCTTATTCAAGAATCATTGACTACAAACGATTCAGAAAAATTGCTGACTCTGTTGGAGCTTATTTAATGGCTGATATGGCTCACATTGCTGGTCTTGTCGCTGCCGGAGTTACCCCTTCTCCTTTCGAGTATGCTGATATTGTCACAACTACCTCTCACAAATCTCTTCGTGGACCAAGAGGATCTCTGATTTTCTTCAAGAAGGGAATTAGATCCGTTACCAAAAAAGGTAAAGAAATTCCTTACGACCTAGAATCAAAGATCAACTTTTCAGTCTTCCCCGGACACCAAGGTGGTCCCCACAATCACACAATTGCAGCTTTGGCTGTCGCTTTGGGTCAAGCTGCTCAACCCGAGTTCAAGAAATACCAACAGAGTGTTATTGACAATGCTCAAGAATTTGCTAAGGCTCTTGAAGCTAAGGGATTCAAGCTTGTTGCTGGTGGTACTGACACGCACTTGATCTTGATTGATTTGACTCCTAAAGGAATTGATGGAGCCAGAGTTGAGACCGTGTTGGATCTGGTCAACATTGCTGCTAACAAGAACACTGTTCCTGGTGACAAATCTGCTCTTGTTCCCAGCGGACTTCGTGTCGGTACTCCCGCTATGACCACCCGTGGATTTGGTCTTGAGGAGTTCAACAAGGTTGCTGAATACATTCTGAAGGCAACTGAAATTGCAATTGACGTTAAGAAGAGCGCCGCCGAGAAGGGCGAGAAAACTAAGCTTGCTGACTTCAAATCTTTGGCTGAGCAACACCCCGGTATTGCCCCTTTGAAAAAAGAAGTCACCGAATGGGCTTTGACATTCCCTGTTCCAGGTGAGCAATAATTGTATTGAGCTGCTGGAAACTAAAACTTGTAGTTGTTGATATAGGATTTAAAAGTGACGATATTTAATTCAATAGTGCAGTGAATACGTTTCATTACACAAGTATTATGAAAATGGCCTTGCAACCATCATTGCATTGGTGAAAGTCTAGCGTGTATAACATTTCAATGTGTGGCAAACTCAATAGCAATAGAATACAGAACAAACATAGATAGATTTCTAATTATGACGAATTTGATACCAGGAAAAATATTAATATAAACTATAGTATATTATAGTCATTTGAATAGCATATTAGCCACTCAAACTATGTTCCACCAGCTTCTTGTACCCGTCAACACTATCATACAATTCTTTAATACTAACATACTCATGGTCCGAGTGGGCAACATGAATCGATCCCGAACCATACAAATATCTTTTCGTACTTTTTTGTAGCTTCAGGTACGGAACATCTGTTGCATAACGTAACACTACGTTATCAAACCCATCAACCTGGTAGTCCAAAAGTTCAGGGCCAACCGAATGGATACTCTCAATTTCAAGATTCTCGGTGTTGTCGACAATCTCGCGAACAATTTTGAGGCACTCCTCTGGGTCGGCGGATACGCGAATGGAAACACGGGATTCCGCTGATTCAGGGATCACGTTAATTGCGACCCCACCAGTGATCTGGCCAATGTTCAAAGTAGACTCACCAAGTAGTTCAGAAGCAGGGAATTTAGCAGCCAGAAGCTTTGATAGTGCGCCGACCAAGATGGTGTTGGCATTTAGGCCAAGCTCAGGGTATCCGGAATGCGCGGCTTTCCCTTTCGCTTTTAGTGTGAAGAAAATAATTCCTTTGTGACCCACGCCTAATTTCATCTCGGTCGGTTCTCCGTAAATAACAGCTTTCCACCCGTTCACTATTTCATCACCAAGCTGCTCATTGACCCGCTGCATGCCCGTTCCGCCGACCTCCTCGTCAACCACAAACAGCAGTCCAACCTTGCTCTGCAGTTCCGGATCCATTTCTTCCACGGCCTGAACCATTGCAGCAACACAGTTTTTGTCGTCCACACTGCCGCGGCCGTAAATCAAATCGCCCTCAATGCGGTACGGGAAAAAAGGTGGGACGGTGTCAAGGTGGCTTGTGAGCAGGACTTGTGTGTTGCGGTTGGATTTGTAGGCGTAGATGTTGGTTTTGTCGTCGCCGAGCCATTCGACTGTGTACCCAAGGGACTCAAGATAGGATTGGGTGAATTTCACGACGTTTAGTTCGGACCCGGATATAGATTCGATGTCGATTAGTTGTTTGTGGAAGTCATAAAGTGCCTTTCTGGGGCCGTTGAGATATTCGGAATTGGACGACATTTGTGGCTGGTGTTATGGTTTAATGAATTTTCTAGAGTGACAAGTATCAAAAACTGAACGAGGAAGAATCTTTTGCAGGGGGTTGTTTGATTCTTTGAAGTAACAAGGGAAAATGGAACGGGAGCTGTTCTTGGAAATTTTTGTGATTTATGATGAAATTTTGGATTTAGGGTTGCCTACCCCACATCTTCAAGATAAACCACCTTACTGTATGCATATACCGATATATCGACAATTAAGCTATGGGTGTTGGTCAAGTAACGGCGACAGTGGATGAACCCTTATTACATCTTTATATTGAGCCATCAAGGTTCTAAAGGTTCTAAGCAAACTCTGCAATTAAAGAGTTTTATAAAAGGGTGATTATTGGTATATTACAGTGTAAACAATATAACATCTATGCAAACTTCCTCTACCGTCTCTTCTTTCTTCTCTTATCTTTCCCTCCAGTTCCTGAGTACATTTCAATTTCCTTCTTACTAATAACAAGTCCATGCCTCGTCTCCCTCCCCACTGAGTTAATCTTAGGTCCTCTCTGTCGTTTCTCTTTGCCCTTACTAACCTTCGCAGTTTCAGATCTGGCAAGCACAATCCCTGCCTCTTTCGCCTCTTTGACTCGTCTTTCTTTCCGTCGCACCTTCTTACTTTCAATTCCTTTCTGCATGTTCATGGGTACATTTCCCTTCTTTTCCTTCGCCATGCCTAGGGCGTCTAGACGCGATTCGAGTGTCTTATGTCGAGCCTTTCCGGTAACGCCGGTAGATATGTCGACTCCGGAAAGGCCGGCTTCGGCTAAGATGTGAGACTCTTGAATTAATCGTTGTAGGGCAAGATCGTTGTGGAGGTTCTCTTGCTCCTCAGTTGGATCTTCGGGAGCCGTCTGTTGAGTTTGTGGTGCGTCTTTGGGTGCTTGACTGGACATGAAAAGTTTACGGGCTCGCTTATCAGATACATCTTGAGAGTAGGTTGGGTCAACATGACGTACTACTATAGGTTTATCGTCCTCCGATTCTTGATCTTTGGTATCACTGTCGCTGTCACTGTCTTCTTCCTCTTCACTGGGTATGTTGCCGAGATCCATTTCAATGTCAAAATCCTCGTTGTTATCGTCGTCCGATTCTACATCGTTTTTCGACTTCTTTGGTTTGCTTCTGTCTTTTTCATCAACTTGGGAATCTACCACAGAATCAGATTCAGGTTTAGGCACGTCAAACCCTTCCAGATGGCCAAATTGTGCCTCAAACTTTTTCTGTATTAGAGCTAAATATTCAACATCTGCGCTTTCTTCATCTTTCTCCCCAGTTGGACGATTCGATTTTCTTTTCGGTGCCATTATTGTAAAATGTATGTAGAATTAAGTTTTTCCTGAAAAAAAATTGGAAGTTGAAGAAAAAAAATAATAATTTGGGACTACAATTGGATTTGGGAGTTTTGTCACTATTTTCCAAATTTGATTCACAACTTCAATTATTAGCACATTTTCAATTTTCAAAATGACAAAATTTAGAGGTTGTATAGATATACATTCAGGGAAGGTGAAACAGATAGTTGGCGGTACATTGGACACTTCTGACCTTCGAACGAATTTTGAATCGGAACAACCAAGCTCGTATTATGGGAAACTTTACAGGGATAACAATGTGTACGGAACTCATGTTATTAAACTAGGTCCAAACTGTGAAGAAGCTGCTATAGAAGCTTTGAACGCCTGGCCAAATCAGCTTCAGATTGGCGGTGGGATCAATGATACTAATGCCCTTGAATGGATCAAGAAGCACAAAGCAAGCAAAGTCATTGTCACTTCATATCTTTTTGAAGGTAAAGAGTTCTCTTTTGAGAGACTAAATAAGCTCTTAAAAGCTTTAAACGGTGATTCCTCCAAAATAGTAATCGATCTCAGTTGCAGAAAACAAATAGTTGAAGGTGAAACTGAACCTAGGTGGTACGTCGCAACTAACAGATGGCAAACAGTCACCAATTACGAAGTGACAGAGTCGAACTTGCAAGACCTGACCAGATATTGTTCCGAGTTTCTGATTCATGCCGCTGATGTCGAAGGGCTGTGCAAGGGAATTGACACTGATCTTGTTGCTAAGTTAGGCGAATGGAATATTGGTCTTCCCATTGTATACGCTGGAGGTGCAAGTTCAATAAATGATCTTGATCTGGTCAAGAAACTGAGTCATGGGAAGGTGGATTTGACTTTCGGGTCAGCGTTGGATATATTTGGTGGTGACAAGGTGGAATTTAAACAGTGTGTTGAATGGAACAATAGCAATTAATTTGTTGAATCTTGAATGTGTTTTGAAAAACTTGGCCAGTCAATCCACTGGACGAAAAAACAAAAGCGGTTGTAATCACTGTAGTAGCTCATCTGCATAGTATACTGAGGCATATATTGTCCATATTAACAAATGTTCAATCGAAAGCAGTCCTGTAATTGGAAAAGCAGCTGGGATTTGTAAAACCTGAGAATGACATTAAACGCAGACACACTGATATGCTTTGAGATTGACAGCTGCACCTCTTTATACGAGGTACAAATTTTGATTGCCGTTTGGCATATGCCCAATCAAAAAGCCGAGTTATTTCTTTGATTAAGTGAAAAATACAATCGTACTACAAAAAGATTTTCCGAAATTTAATGTGAATTGTCAAAAACGGGAGTATGATTAGCGGAACAATAGCTAGGTATTGCCAACTTGGTTCGCTTGATTCATCAATATTTGGTTGACACTACTTTATTGTCTTCTAATGGTAATTGCCGGTCGACTTGGATAATACTCTCCTAGTTTAGTTTGGCGCTTGAAGCTCGATACACCTGTGGGCAGCAGTATGGGCACAAACCTTATTTAATGGTTGGGTTGGGCTGGGCTGAAAGTATTTTGTTTTCTCCTCGGTTACTTGACACGTTTTTTATTTTGTTTGCGCCGGGCGGAAGAATTTGAAAATAAGTCGGAAACGGCCAGGGCACGGTTTACCGATTCACAAACACCAGTTTCCTAAACTAGACGTAACCAAAGCAATTCACTATTGATTCAACGATGAAAAGTTATTATACCCAGTCTCAAGTCAGTGATGTAAACTAATTTACGTGGGCCACATGAAATTCACGGAACTAAGCAACCTGAACTTCATCGTTAGAAGGTCAAAAATGGTCTATGTACCATATGCTATGAACTATAATTATACTATGGGATCGTAAGATAATTAATCTGCGGCACAAAATTATCAAACCAACACGCCAGGTTTAATTTCCTACGAAAGCGAACTTATGAGCATAACGTGAAATCACGCAGTGGGAAGTCGGTGGTTCATTAAGTGTAGTTTTGTATATGTTCTCTTAAAATAACTGAGATAATTGGACAGCTATTGAATGTCAAGCAGTATGTATAGTATGATTGAAATAAAACAGATAACAAGCTTTAAAGCTCTTTTCTTAAAAACTAAAAATACCCCTCCTTCATTTTGGGACATGTTACCCGGATATTTAGAAACACCCCACCACGGGCATTGAGGGAAACGCACATAGTTTTGGCCTTTTTGGCCTTTTGGCATTCAGCAGTTTTCTCACAACTATGCACATTACTCCATTCCATAGTGGACTATAAACTTCAAATTCTTTAGAGTCTAGAGTCTGCTGTGTATAGAGAGGAAATCAATAGATTACCTGCCAACTCCTCTTTTGACGCTGTCCATAAACTTTTTTATTTTCTATTTTTTATTCTTGTATTTATCAGATTTTTTATTTTTTATTCGTAACTTTTACATTTTTTATTTTTAATTTATTTACTTTCCCCTATTTATTATTCTCTCTTCTTTCTTCTTCTTCTCCTTCGTACTGCTCCTCCTCCTTTTCTTTTATCCATCTTCACTAATAATTCTATTCAAAGGAAGATTTTCATCACCCATAATGCTTTCTAGAACTCTCAGATCTAGTTCCTCAATTGCTCGGTAAGTGTGTTCCGATTCTCACATGTGCTTTAATCCATTAAAAATCTTATCGCGTTAATTCACATCCTTCATTTTAGTTAGTTTTGAACAGCCGACTCACTTAGCAGCCATACTAACTAATTTCTTATTACCAGCCAATTCTCTACTTCCTCAAGAAGACTGAGTTATGCAGACACTGCCAAAAACCTGAAAATCAATTCCGATACTAAGGTTCTTTTCCAAGGTTTCACTGGTAAGCAAGGTACTTTCCATGCCAATCAAGCGTTAGAGTACGGAACAAAGATTGTTGGTGGTACCAACCCAAAGAAAGCTGGTCAAACTCATCTCGGCCTTCCCATTTTTGGGAATTTAGCTGATGGTATCAAGGAAACTGGTGCCACCGCTTCTGCCATTTTCGTTCCTCCTCCTGTTGCAGCTGCTGCCATCATGGAAGGAATTGAGGCTGAAATCCCTTTGGTCGTCTGTATTACCGAAGGTATCCCTCAGCATGATATGGTTCGTGTTGTGGATGCCTTGAAATCTCAATCAAAGACCAGACTGGTTGGTCCCAACTGTCCTGGTATCATTGCCCCAGAGCAATGTAAGATTGGTATCATGCCTTCTGCTATTCACAAGCGTGGTAGAATTGGTGTCGTTTCAAGATCAGGTACTCTTACTTATGAAGCTGTTAATCAAACAACCAATGTCGGACTAGGTCAATCACTTGTTATCGGTATTGGTGGTGATCCTTTCTCTGGTACCAGCTTTATTGACGCCCTCAAGGTGTTCCTTGAAGATGAAGAAACTGACGGTATCATTATGATTGGTGAAATCGGTGGTTCTGCCGAAGAAGAGGCTGCTGAGTTCCTCAAATCTTACAATCTTACCAGAGATGTTCCCAAGCCTGTCACTTCGTTTATTGCAGGTGTTTCCGCTCCTCCTGGACGCCGTATGGGTCACGCTGGTGCCATTATTTCAGGTGGTAAGGGTGATGCTAAGTCTAAGATTGCTGCTTTGGAAGCTGCTGGTGTTGTTGTCGAGCCTTCACCCGCTCGTCTTGGTAAGGCTTTATACCAAGAGTTTGTTAGACGTGATTTATTGTAAGGAAGCTTTAGTAATTAGGAAAAAGATAAATTTGTATGATCATTATTAGATAGTCTAGTTAATTTGGTATTTTTGTTTACGCAGATGGTTCTTGCTACAATGAGATCCTTGATGAAAACCTCAATCTATCAAAAGTGCGCATGTGAAAAACGAGATCGAAAGAGATTGATTCAGCTTGGATCAAATTGAATCTTTGTGGTTAAAAATTTTTAGATCCAAATTGGTGATAGTTTTTAGCGGTGAACTAAAGTTAGTGAGGGGGAGGGGTAAATTTGCTACTATTAAATTCAACTTACTTTGGAATCAAGCTCATTGGCGTATGTATACAGCTGTGAATGTCTTGGAAGCTCTCTAATTAGTTAGCAGTAGCTGCACTTTACTTCTCTCGCTGTTACGGAACATAAATTTTTCTCCATGAGAGCGATGATAAATTGCATAGTATTCACAGTCCATGGCAACAATTTATTTCGACCGCCGACAAAAAATCCGGTACAAATATTGTATAGCGATTTGAGACGTGTATGCTCTGAATTGCATCTTTCCGAAATTTCAGTTCGAGTACATTTCAGACGTTTGAGATAACTTATACCGTGGACTTGTTATATTAGTAGATCTGTGGATATCAGACACATTTTATACAAATGCAAGTTTTCAAATTGACTTTCGAAGAGTAGCTAGTTTTTTACATGCCCATACAGTCAGTTTTAGGCAGAAGGTTATACAATAAACTCTGATGATAAAGCTGATTCAACCCAGACTGTACAATCAGCACAATACATTCAGATCACCTTGTTTCCGGCAAGAAAAAAACAAGTGGAGTACAAGACTATTTGAGCTGAGGGGTAGTTGGTAATGGGTAGAACGTTAAGCTGGTGTAGGCTATTGGCTGAAATGTATAGGGGTGGATGTTACAAAATGTATACACACGGGTTCATACACGCGTGTCTGCCTGGTGGGGTCGGTAAAATGGTAGCCACAAAGTAAATTTGAATTTGGTTTGTGGTGACCATTTTAGTTTTATGCTAAGTCATCGATGACCAACAAATTTTGAGATATACAGTACATGAGATGCGTAAGTGCTATATCTTATACGTTAGGTAAGATCAATAAACTCTAAAAGCTATACCACATATTCTACAGTTTAAAGCCCAAGTTTACATGCTCGAAATCTTCATGCGTTTGGTTACTGTAAAATTACATAGTGGAAATGGCAGGCCAAAAATAAAGTACTATCCGTAAATATTGCATATCGTACACTCCATTTACACACACCAAATGGCCAGCAAAAGATCATCCGATGGAACCCGAAACATGGAGCGGGCCCTTCGGACATCCCTACGCCGTCGCCCACAATACGAAAACTTTGTTCTCGTTTCTGACGATGACGACGACAACGATAACGACGACAACGACAATGACAACGGCGACGAATCAGATTTTGAAGAGTTAGAAGCGGTAGAATCAGGCCTCAGATTGCAGTTCCCCAAATCTCAAGGGATTGTATCAGCAATACAGAAATTGCCGTTCTCAAAACCGGAAACCGCGGAGCAGAGTGGGAACGTGTCTGAGATGGGGAATCGAGGGCGTGGAGAAAGAACGAGTTCGAGAGAGAGAACAACAACGGAGGTTGAGAACTCGGACGAGGTGGAGAGGGAGAATGAGTTGAGAGCTTTGAGGGAGCGGAAGAAGTTGATGGAGATGCGGATTAAGATGCAGGAAGAGGAGGAGTTAAGGGAACAGCAGGAAGCACGAATGGCGAGGGAAAAAAGGAAACAGGAGGAGATGATGATGCTGAGAAGGCAGGAAGAGATGCAGACTTTGAAAGAAAAAAGGAAACAGGAGGAGTTGCAGATGTTAAAAGAAAAGAAGAAACAGGAGGAATTGTTAATACTGAAAGAACAGAAAAAACAAGAAGAGTTACAGATGTTGAAAGAGAAGAAGAAACAGGAAGAACTGCAGATGTTGAAGGACAAGAAGAAGGAAGAAGAAATACGAATGATGACCGAAAGGCAAAGTCAAGATGAACTACGCAAGGCACAAGAAAGACGAAATCAATCCGAAATCAGAGAGGCTAAAAAAATAATCGACTCTGAATCAAAGCAAGATATTATCGAAAGAACTCTACTAAGCCATATCAGAGAAAGAAGACGCAAAGAGCGACTGATGAAAAGCAATGAACACCTATCTAATAGTGACCTGCTAATAAAAAATGAAAAAAGGTCTTTACAAAAAGCTGCAGAGAAAAATCGAAAGAGAAGAAAAATAAGAAGAGACGTTTTCAGAGTTCCTGTAAGAGACGAGGTGCTAATCAATTACATAGTGGACCAGTTTGCGTGGCCTAATGATCTAAGGTACACCCCAGGGCTTTTGTCAGTTTGGCGGTCAGATCTGACTCCGGTTGATGTCTTTCGGAAATGTGAAAATTTCAAAAATGACTGTTTGCATGAGTTGTTGTCGGATTTCGCAAACTTGTACTCGCGATTGTCGCTTTCAATAAAAAGGATACCATTAAGTGAGAATTTAGACGACCCCAAGTCACTTTTTATCACAAGCGCGCATTACCTGGATCATAATATGGAATATCACGAGGTAGTAATTGATTTTACTCATCTTCAAGTAAACAGTAGCATTGCTACTCTGATAAATTACATCTCAGGTCTCATGAAAGACTACGGGATTCGGAGGCCTCCATATGCGTTGACCCTTGATCAGATGGATTTCAAAGACATCAACAGAGTGAATTTTGAAAAACTGTGTGTACAGGAGTTTGAAGAAAAGATTCGGATCATCTATTCTTTGCGAACGTTATTGCAGCAAACCGAAGCGGCGTTTATAAGTGAAGTGTCGGATCAGCTGAAACATGTTAGAAATCTGCACGAATACTATGTTGAGAATTATTACCTAAACTACAAAAATTGGGATACTTCGATAACTTCGTATCCGGTATACGGGGAGTCTACTTTTGACGTGCTGACGAAGATGATAGCAGCGTATCCGCATCCTATTGAGATTTCGCATCAAGTGGTATGGCGTGATATTCGGGCCATTTACAAGTTGCTGAAGATTTTCAACTCATATTCTAATATAGAAGCACCTTCTGTGAATATTTATGCTCTAATATTTTGGAAATTAAGCGCAATACTGGAAGAGGCTAGAAAAGGTCTGGACTCCGAAGCTTTCAGCACAATTCCACAAGATATATTGTCAAGCTTTGAAAAGTGTTTGACAGATTGTATAAACAAAGCCAAAATCCCAGAACTCGCTTACACTGCATCCTGGATCGACCCTCGCCAGCACTACGACACCATAACCGAAAATGTCCCCGAAGAAATCATGCCCCAAGTCCGTACCTATATCGACCGTGAGCTACGCCGGTTCCCACTCGAAGTCGACATCTCTTCCGACTCCGATTCCGACACCGCTCTTGACTCGGTTTTAACATTCAAGCACTCCACAGCCTCCAACTCCCAGCCTGCTGAATACAACAGCACAAAGATGCCGTTTAACGATATTATGGACCCGCGACCGATGCTGATATGGTGGAGAGCACAGAAATCGTTGACGCAGGAAAGGAACTTGGCACGCGATGTGGTCGCGGCGGCGGCGAGTGTGCCGATGCTGGAAGGGGTTGAGGAGGCAGTCAAGCGACGCTGGGAAAGTGTGGGGTTCGAGTGGTTGAGGACCTTGGTGCTGATTAAGGCATGGGGTGGGTATAAAGAAAGGTAGGTGGGATGGGCAAACCGTAAACTTGGTGAGATGATTTGGGGTAGTATCTCAACCGATTGTGCTGGTTTGCAGAAGGGGTTGAGAAGTCAATATATATTTTTATATACATATATCCATAGATCTATATATTTATAGATCTTCTGCTCTGATAAAAGGGCTCATTGACGGCACTTTGAGCTCAAATAATGTGATATCTAACTCCAAACAGAGGATGATGCGCCAAAGACCCAAAAAATAACGAGAGTTTGCCCAATTTTGAAAATTCCAATTTCAAAAAACGGAATATATTATGATATTCAAAGAGAGGAATAGAAGTAAAAATTATGTACTGTTTTCCAGAATGTGTTGTCACTATGTCATATTTCAAGAAACCACTCAGAAAAGAAAAACGGATTCCAAATCCGAGTCATGGATTTACTATATTATGATGTTGCAATCTAGTTAAACAAGCTATGAATTTACTATGTATCATTTGATAGGACTATGAAAAAATTTGGTTGCAATACTCTGCATTGATTCACGATTTTGTCGAAATCATTCCAAAGTACCATATGAATTTAGAAGTAAAGGTCCTTGGGGGAGGCAACTTGACACACTGCAGTGATCAGTTTATGTACCCGTTAAGTTCACATCTGTGTCCTATTTTACTTCATGCCACAACCACTTGATTTGAGTATATTTGGTTCATCAAAACAGAAGTTTCATAAAAGATGTAAAGGCGCTCAATTCACACCAAGTTCCAGGCCTATTGACTAACAAAATTCTATTGTGTGCCTTTTCTGTGATTGTCATTTAGTCGGACTTTCGTTTCACTTTAATATTGTATTTAAACCAGAGGGCACTTGCATGTACTAGAATGTGGGGGATTTTGAGTCTGCATTCTGTATAGATAATTGCGAAAAGGTGTTGGATGAATACAATGTGGATTGTTGTAAAGTTGTATTCTGAACCATCATCACTATTTTTGTAATTCTGTTATTTGATAAGAAACTGAACCCCGGTTGGTTAGCTTCTCGAGCCGTTATCGTTGCCTGACAATGATATAAAAAGAACTCTTGTGCATTTGAGAGTAATTTTTGTAAGATTGGTTCTTGTAATTGACTAGATTAAGATCATTGAGGTAGCACTTGGTTTTATTCACAACAAGAAGGTTGTTGAGAAATAGACGAGAAAATGACAGATCTTGAAGATACCTGGGATGTTGTAAGTCCTGCTTTGTGCAGGTTATGAAAGTTTCTCCAGAAAGTATTCCATCTACATAGCTCCTTAGACTGAACCCGAATCTTGTATTCATACAAGATTCGTAGGTATTGTTCATTTAGTACACTCTATGATAGTTGATATCTTATACTTCCTTAGCGCCTTAGATGGATTATGAAGCGTTTGACTTACGTTTTTGATGGCATATCAGACAATTCAACGTTGTTCAGAAGGTTTTTGTGTATTTATAGATAAAAAGTATTGAAGGACTCCTTTGCGCTGTATTCTGGTGGGAACATTTGGTTAAGATGTGCTATAGTACCAAAGAATATTTGCACCAATTATTCATTTTTCGTTGCAAGAGCGCTCTGGTATTTCTACTCTTTTTTCTTTGGTTTAGTACGTTAGAAGTAGTATAATATGTCTAGACTTGCGCTACACGGAGCTTCCAAATAATTGCGAAGAAAAGCTTTTTGCACGTAGACTTTATCACAAATACAGTAGGCATCAGTTCTGGTTGTATTTATACTTTTGTGTCATTAAATTTTGCTCTTTTCTTTACTCTCGTTTTTTTGGTATACAGATTAATGTGGAGTTTTTGCAATCAGAGATTGAGAGTGGCTTTGGAAGAGTGTGAGGTGGCTCCTAAGAAAACTGCTCGCCGAGTCAAGTTATTTGGAATAGGAAAACAGACTAATTAGCTTGTAACGGACAGTTAGTATACATTGTCTGGTGAAGAACTTTATATAGCCAATGTGGCTGAGGTGTAAGTTTAGAACAAAATTTATTGAACTTCAATCCATTTACCTAGATGGATAGATGAAACAAAATGAATCCTCTGCCTACCACACACCTGAACAAAATAATTACTAGCACCCATCAAAATTCAGGTCAAAGACTTAAGTATGCTACTTTAGATTGAAAACAGTCTTACTACTGCATATGTAGCTCTATGAAGGACGTACCAGCTAACGTGGCTACGGGATAGATATATCGATACTGGTAAATTAGTGGTAATACGTAGATATTATATTGAGCAATTTGAATATCCAGATCCTGTTAACCACACTTGAGCAAAAATAGTTACCAATATTCATTAAATTCTATATTACCCGATCACTCGAATGGCTGTTCCTTTTCATCATGAATCGATTTTATTTAGGCCCAAGAATAGCATTCATTACCGGTATCACAAACCTTTTTTTTATTGTATTTTAAACTACCATAGTAACAACCAAAATAGAATTTGCTTCCCCCTCCAACAGCATCACAATCGAGCAAAACAAAACAAGGAACTTTTTTTCTTTCTAAACATAAAGAATAGGCGGCACACAAAATGTTCATAACAGTCAGTTAATAGCTGGACAAAAGAAAAAACTGTAGTTTACGGGAACTTTTGGTAAAGCAAAAGTTCAGGCGTGATAACAGCCTTGAGGGAGATGGTTTACCACCCCGATTTTTGGCCTACTGAGGTTATATTAGTCTAGGTTTTGGAAAGGACAGCCACACATTCTTGGTGAAGTTGCGAGAAGGTTATTTTTTCGAGAATTTTGGGAAGTGACAGTTTGACAAACAAAGAGTTTGATATCTTATTTTGCCAAATTTTAAAAGCTATTCTGTATGTTATAGCTTACGCCATATATTTGGACAACTGTGCTATCGGGTTATTGTTCCTTATTGTCTCGAATGGCATTGTGTTCTGTTATAACGTTTTAAACCATATCACCGAATTTGGTCAGATCTTGTACACTTTCAGTTTGGCTCCTGTTGGTTATGGTTGGAAAAAATGAGGTACCAGAATAAGTGTCTTACTCACAGTTATGTAATTCATTGTTTTTTCTTTAGGTCAGGAGTCTTTTATTGATGTGATTCTTGGATCTGAAGTCAAATTGAGTATTGGTGATTATGAATTGAACTTTGGTATTTCTCTATAAAAAAAGGTAATCGACCGACATGTACTGTACATGAAAATTTACGCTACCATCTGAAGTCTCAAACATTGGAAGCTGATAATTTCTGTGCACAACAAACTTTCTTTAATGAATTCTCATGTGCTGTACGCCTTTTCTGGTATATGTTTGCAATAGATAAAGAAGTTACAGGTGAAATAAAAAGAGTATGTTTAGCTAAGTTGTTTTATGGGTAATCAATAGGTTAAAGCTGCTAGATGTTATAAGTCTTTTATTCGCATACCACTTTGTCTGAGAAAAAAGTAGAACATCCCAAGCAATTTAGACAACTAACACTGCGTTTTGTGGTGGATTATACCAATATCATACTCACCTATCACATTGAATAGGTACATAAAGCGCATTAAAATAGAACCAATCCCCATGAACTCTTGAAAGTCTGAAGCAAGTACTCTACAAATTCATTGTAGAAATGTTTTCTGAGCCTGTCAAAAAGAAGCTTTCGAAACAAGTACCGTCATTATAGCTTATTTCGACTAAAAGCACATTTTTATTTTATGACTATCGTGTCATTTGTATTGGAGGGAATTGAACAGTTTTTATCTGTTACGAGTTTAATATTGACGGATTTAAATGGAAGTGAATTTGTAGAAATGTCACTTTTGGTTCATACTTCTTTAAAATACTACAGTAATTTGCAGTATATTGACGCTTTTTTAGGTATCATTAGATATCATTTGTCTACTCAAAATACTTATCCGTCACAAGGAAAATAGCTAAAAACTGATGTTAAGACCTGGACACTTACTTGTATCCATAAAGAGCTGTTCAGCGGTACACAGCTTACACAGAAATCCTTATGATATTTACACCCAACCTATTATTCCATCAAATAAAACCATATCGATATTATTATAGTTGGTATCCAAAATTCTGAGATGCGCTCGCGATATGTGCGTACTTAACTTGTATACACCTTTAATAAATCATGAATATATGTGAATTCACAGTAGATAAACAGGTACAAAATTCATAATTTGAATATCTAACAAACTGTGAAGAGATTGTGGATGGCCTTATTTTAGTGAGGTCCAGATTTGGCAGGCTAGCGTGCAAATGGGCTTTGCCCGAAAACAAATCAATGGCAGCTATAGACCTCAAAGTATAACAGTATATGAGATTTGCCAGAAGAAAGTATTTTAGATCACTTAGAAACAGAATTTTTAGTAGAGTGTCCTATTAGGTTATCAAGATCGGAGATGCTGATCAAAATGAAAACTATAAGACTAGAAAGACTGACCATCAAAACTTTATAAGATGTTAAAAATTCTCAGGAACTGGGTGATCTTAGATATCTCTCACAATAGGTTTTTTCGATGAAAATTCAATTGTGTTTGTCTAAGAAAAAAGAAGATTCGAACTTGGGAGTCTTTATTGAGTTTAACGAAACAACCCAGAATATCTTTACATTGCAAAATTAGCAAGTCTATAATCCGTGTATTTTTGGGAATGTCAGGGTATACAGATTTTTTGTCTAAAACCATGAAGATCTCAAGCTGGTGAACCAACTAGCAATGTTTTTTCAACCACTCCAGTCATCTACAATTTATTTCCGCATTTGTAGAAAGTGATAGAGAAACAATATCGACAAATGGACTAGGCAAGAATCTGTTTCCAATTTGCATAAAAGCTTGATTTCACGAAATAGCTGTGGGGACTGCCAGCTAGTAAAGAACTTCTAAAATTGCACCTCAAAAATACAAATGGCGCCTTGATGTCAGACTCTTTCTACTGTATACTTTGAGAGATGGGAACCCCTCGTCATAGACAGCTACCTCTCTCATAGCTTTGTGCCATAGATGAACAGCCCTTGTCCCGCACAGTCACACCGTCGTGATATCGTTACTGTCTAATCATTCCTGGTCTTTTACAAGACCTAATACGGTCTAACAACTATGGGTGTTCTCTTAGAGGTATGATGTATGGTATACAACAGAAAGGAAAGGAAAGTTTACGATAAGAAAAAGTTTTTACAAATCCTATTCAAGAGCTCGCAATGACGCTGCCCACTCCAAGTTTATTACCAATCAGGAAGATGGCAAAATCGCAGTCTTAATAGTTTCAAAGACTCAAAAGGCTTTTGAAAATCTATTCTGTGAAAATTATATATTGAAAATAAAAGGACAAAATGTAATGTAAAATGCTAAAAATTCAACATGGGTATTGATGGTCTGATCATATCCATATATAGGTGAGTTTTCATCAAAAAAAAATATGGCCATAGATCAGAGCGCAAGAGGAAATAAAGGTGTAATAACTGTCAGTAATAATGGTGAGAATTGTGGAGACATTGACAAAAATATCTATAAATGAATACCATTTTGAGCATCAATGTGTTTAATTAGCATTATTTAGCCATTTCAGAACGACTTGATTAAATTCAACTTCTCTAATTTTGTTATTAGTATATTAGTAGATATATATATACAATAAACTAATTATGAATGAGTATATTAATATATGGTGCTCAATCTTGTTTAGGAGCTAGTATGGTAATAAAGCTGGATGATGAATCGTACCGTGCGAAACTGCTGTGGTACAATATCTGTTTCTAGCAGACATTTATTTCCATAAAGTCTTTAAGACTTTCAGTATTTCTCCCAAAAAAAATTAGATGCATTTACAACTCGCTAAACGGTAGTTAGTGTCAATCGTGAGAATGTCAATGACTTTGAAAGGGATAGCGGTTCGGGCTAGTAACTTTAATTTGATGTTCATGTAGCGGTTTAGTACCCGTAAATTTTTTATAGCATCACATGACTGGGTCTGATTTCAATCTATGTTTAGCTGGACGAATCTCAGTCAAAAAGATATGGTCGATATTTTGTATGCCTATTAAAATTTTTACTAGTTATTATAACCAGTTATCATATTCAAATGTCAGTTGAATTGAACATGACCTACTAATGACAGATAATAATCGGAGTACGCTAAATACGAATCAAGCGCAGGTTGTCGTTTCTTTGAGAAAGACGCTGAATGCATTACTGCCCAGCGTGCTAGACGAGAATGACAGTGATGTGGATTCAACAGATGATAATATAAGAGGGTTTCTCGAATTTGTGTCTTCTAAGTTTGAACTATGGAAGTCAGCCGACGATCAAGAAATTTTATGGCGGTCGTTTTACTATCCAGTGCTGACGACATATCGCAAACTGGATCCCGAAGGGGCCGTTGCTAAAAGCAAGGCCAACAAAAGATTTCAAAAAATGTGCAAAACGATTGCACATTTTTACACATTGAAAAGTACAGTCGATCACAATGTGCTTTGCCATTTGGGGGATATTTCAAGGTATCAAGGACGTACTGATCGTGCTACACAGTACTACTTGGCTGCTCAGAGAAGGGCGCCTGATGTTGCTGGAATGCCACTCAATCAACTAGGAAATTTGTCATACGCCGCTGGAGACTACCTCACTTCTGTTTATCACTTTATGCGCTCATTATCAGTCGAGGAACCATTCAAAGATGCAGCCAGCAACCTAAAGATTATTTCAAAAAAGTTGAGAAAATTGGATGGCTCTGCTGATACGGTATTGGGACTTTTACAGCTATATACTGGGAAAAGTAGGAACGATGGTGAAGACTCGTTACGAATTTCTATACAAGAAGAACTCACAAATCAGTTTTGCTCTTTAGTAATGGAAGGGGGTATAACTTTGCAAGAAATTGTAAAGCTGATTGTTATTGGGATTACTTGTGTATGGCAGGAGAAGCCTCACAGTTTGGAATTGACTAATATGCTATTTGATAAAATCGTTAATTCTTGTTTCTTTATGTTATCAACTACAGAAGAAGTAGGGCTTAATCAGATTTTAGCAGCTCTTCGAATTTATTTGACTTGGTTTCGGAAGCAGCAACATCCCATTTTGTTTGGCGGGAAATTAGTCGCAATTTTGGAAATAATTAGAAAACGGTATGGGTTCAAGTTTGATGTTATGACTGCTGTTGGTTGCTCCAATTGGAATAGATTTAGTAGTCACGACAGTCAATATTCTTCTGTCCATGGCACCGAGTCCAGTTCCGAAGAATCAGTTTTTCTTGATATTCCAGTTGCGGGAGATTATTTTGAAGAAGGTGAATGTGCCGGTCTACTTACACTCGATGGAGGTTTGGATGACATTCCAAGTGGACTAAATGTGAAAGATTTGAATGAAATTGAGTATCGTGTTCAATGTGTTTTATTTTCAGGAGTAGAAATAGCTCGTTCAGGGAACGAAATTGCAATCAATGAAGTCGAAGGTCGTGAACAATTTTTCTTGCGTGACCAAAAAGCTGGACCACCGCACTTAAATCAACAAGCACGGCATTCCTTGAAACCGAGCGCTCCAAAATCTCCGCCACCTAAGCCGGTTGATATACCAAGACATGTCAAAATCGACGAAGCTGATCAAGAAGAATTGGAAAGGAAGCAAGCGATTTTTATGCAACAACCTGGCTCCAGTGCAAAACTCGTCAATGCCTCTGCATCTCCCCAATTTTTGAAAAAGTTGAGGGCTTTGGAGTTCAAAGAACGCCAAAGAAAACAATCTGGCTCTAGACCGGCCTCGAATGCTTCATCTCAGGGAAGATCTAGAAGCAGTAATTCCAACCGCAATAAAAATCCAGAAAAGCAAAATGTACATGCAACCCATGTAGAAGCAAAAGCTAGAGAAGGCTTGGGTGTTGTTTACGATGAAGACGATGATGATGATGAAGAAGAAATTGTTTATTTGGGGAGAAGAGCAGAGGTTTGATTACCTCATTTGAAAGAGCTTTCTTGAATGCAGAATTCATTGTGTTATTATTTGCTTTTGGGGATAATACATTGCAAAAAGCCCACAACATTTGTCTTATGACATATCATAGTTTGAATTGGTACTCGGTGTTGTTAAGTGCTAAGCGGATTGTCATTGTGCGTATATATGGACAATATGTTATGCAAGGTTGCTTGAAGAACCTTCATATACCTCTATTGTTTTAGTTTTCTATGGAATCAACTGAAATTCTGGTCAGATGTCTTTGTTACTTGGATGCCGCAAAGAACATTTCAGCTGCCTACACAATGGCTACATTTTTTTATTTTTGAATTTCAGTTTACGTTATGTATAACCCATATTTTCTTCTTTCTATAATTTTTTTTTTTTGATTTGGCCCGACTTTTGGGGCTACAGCAGGTGTACCTCTATGAGAATACACCTAGAATATATATCAGACTATTATAACATTGAAATGTGTTTGGGTGATAATTCTGATTCTGGGAGAAGCAGACTTGATTCATATAGCTATAGCTATAGCAAGCGCGCGCTGTGTGTATCTCCATAGTGCCGCCCATCGCAATAAGTGCAAAGTTCTTTTTCGACTCTGGTCTTTATCGGTACAAAGTCGTCAAACCAGTTTGGTATTTTCGGCTCATAAACATACTTATAGTATGCCTGCGATATGTATTTTCCGTAATGTCAAATCGAACAAGCACATAATTATTTTGGGACATGGCTTCTACCAATACATAGTGGTTAGAATATTTTGTATTTTTTCGGATTCTAATTTGTACACACTGAAATTGAATACGGCGGGTTGAAAATTCTTAGAAAGTTTTGTTTCTATATTCCGTGTTAATTGCGAATACAGAATCTCGATCTATTAATATTGCTTGTTAATAGCACATATGCTATACCTTCAGAACAATCAAAGCGAATGCCAAAAATAGCCTCACGCGATTCAGCAAAATGTTCTCTTGCATTCAAAGATCGACAGCCGCCAGTAACGATGCTTATAATCTAACCTTCTTCTAGTGTCCATCCTTTGGAGACTTTGGATATGTATACTTCGTAACTATAAGAGCTAATATTTTTCTTTTAGACTGAATCGTAACATAGCACTTAATTTCAAGATTGGAATTAAGAAAATGTCTTGCTGTAACTATCATATATGATATTCTTGCACATTCAAGGCAAGAGTTGGAGTATCAAGCTTTTTTACGGAGAGCCCGATAGCCAACAGTTCATCAAGAACTTCGTCTTTATGTTCATTCATAAAGTTTGAGCTCTCGACGTTTCTTTTTACACTTTGTTGTAATTTATTTTAGATTTTAGCAATAAGCTTAGAGTTTGAACCTTACTCCGGCAAGCACATAAATACATGGAAGCACATCCAAACACAAACTGCCTATAAGCTGTAAGTGAAATTTTTTCTTTGAAATATTAACTCTACCTGCCACTATCATTGTGAATATTAGGAGTATTCGAAGAATAATTGCTTTTAATGAGCCAAAAAGAAATCAATATGTAATGAAGAGAAGAAGGAAAGAAACTTTTCTTTTCACTGATATTTTTATTTTCTTGTAAAACAAAAACTTTTAAAAGCTCAGTGGTTTCCTTGAATAAAGAGCTAAATTTTGGGTCCTTTATTTTTGGTATAGGTCTTCTGGTCTGCTGGTTTCGAGTGTAGACCATCTATTGTATTATTTATATTAAGGATCGCTTTCCTTATTGCACTAAACACATACTTCATCAATCCAATTTAACATTTTACGAACCAGATGAATAACAACAACAATTACGGGAGTAACGAGCAATTATGGGATTCAGAGTCTCACAGAATTTCAGTTGGCCTTAATAGCGAGTATAACGAAAATGTCATCAATTCTTACCCTAGCAACAGACAGCCACCGTATGGAAATCACAACCCAATATCACCAAGAACTACTGGACCTCCTCAAAATTCATGGGACACAACTATAAGCATGGAAGTTCATAATAGACAACCATATATTCCCAGTAATGACCCCGGATTTGACAGTAGTTCTTATACCCATTACAATAACAGCTCGATTCCAGAAAACGAGCGTTATAGTTCATTTTCCAACATTTATAATGTACATCCGCAAAGCAGCTACATGTCAGCTCAGCCAATGATGCCTAATATGCAAAATCAAATGTACCATCGACCTCTGAATCCCTTATATCAGCAACACCCATCTGCACAGATGGTTCCAAATCAATATCATGTTCCAATGCATTATCAGCCCTATGTCCCTCGTCCGATATCGCGACCTTCTCCAGTCCTTCCGCCTCCAGACGTTCAAGATAAAATTGAGCGTCATAATGTGCAACTTTCATCTATGGACGACCAGAGAATATCACGTATTCTTGCTCTTGCAAACGAGAAAGGAAAGCCCGTGGATCGCGTACTTCTTGATCTCGTGCTACAATACTACTCAGATGAAGGAAGACAAACACGCGGAATTACTTCTGATAATCAAGGAGTTTCAGTGGTGATTAATGGTGTTGGTGGAGATCCCGAAACGAATACCAAGGTACGACGGAGAAATAATCGACGCGCGGGGCCAGGGCACGTAAAAAGACCGCTTAACGCATTTATGATATATAGAAAAGCACAGACACAAAAGGCCAACAAAAATGGAGCATCAGAGGCATTGAAAGTCAACCACCAGCTGATTTCACAAATTCTGGGATATATGTGGAAAACTGAGACCAGGGAGGTTCAAGAGAGGTTTAATGAGTTGGCCTTGAAAGAAAAGGAAATTCATCGGATTCTTTTTCCCTCTTACAAATTTAGCCCAAAGAAAAAGAAGGTTGCGAAGAAAAATGGTGTAGGGTCGCCCTCTTACAGTGAGGATAGGTTCTCTTTTGGTGGCTAAAATTGACCTTCTATACCGAAAATGTAGAAATGATTACGTAGTGTAATTCATTTCTAAAATAAACTATCATAACAATTAGAATACTACTGCATTTGATTTCCAATTTTTACAACTTACTTTTCTTCAAACCTGTAAAAAGGTTGTACTTAGCATACATATACAGAAAATTTGCAATATCGTTATATTGACCTCAATGTAGATGCTTTGATATCTGCTTTTGTGAAAAATTTCACAATTCTTAGATACAAGATCTAAGCACCTTACATTAAGTATCCACTTTTCAACATATAGCTTTTGTACTTGGTTACAATGTATTTTTTCTTTTGGATTTTTTTTTTCAATTATTCATCTCGATAAAGTAATTTTAACGTAGCTTGTAACTGATGTTATGTTTACTCAACATAGCTTGCAACTGTTGCTATGCTAAACGGACATTTAAGCCTAAAATCAATTTGCCTTCTTCATTTTCAGAATGATCTGTTAAATAGCTGTATGGCTAGTTTCTATTCCAAGTGTTAAGAGTAAATGGTAAGTCGATAGCATTTGTTCGTAAATGATATAAAAATATCTTTACCATCATTTTTAAGTCAATGCAATTTCTTTGTTAAGCTTATGTCTATTCTTATAGCAATGGTCTTTTCGATTGAAATATAAATGAAAGAAGTTACCTCTACTCACAGAAATTCAATAAATTATATACATCAGTGTTTTTTGTTTGTTTCTTGCCTTAAACTATAGGCAGTGATTAAACTCAGCCCTTTCTTTTATGGACTCTTTGTGATATCTTTATGTAGCCATTACGATTTCATATACCATATAATATTGAAGAAAGACTTTCTGATTTTTCTTTTTATTTCCACTATAATCATTCAGATTTTATAAATATTAATTATCTGATTATGAACAAACTAGCTGAAGTTCATCTGCAGACTGAGTTCTTATTTTTAAGCTACGATCATGAAATTTGAGACATCACCAAGATTACCGGTAAATCCAGCTATATATAAGCTTTCAACAAACATCTTGATGTCTCACCTTTAAGGCCTTGCGTTTACTCCAAATAATTTTGAGAAGCCTCGTTTTCATTTGTGTTGGTAATTTTATTTTTTTACGTATGCATCAAAACCTATTTTATATTGACTAGCGGCAATTGAAAAATAAGGTGGTGAGCGCTAGTTAATTGAAAACACGGCTAGATGGTATCTTGACGTTGAAGAGGACAATATAACTACAGTCCACAATCGGCAATACTTTTAAACCAAAAAATAGCTTTACCAAATTGAATAGGACATGCCCATAAAGTTCTCTGACTTCCAATTACGACAAGGTTGAATTCCACATGACGGGGTCCTGAAGGAGGTAAAAGTATAAAATCTTGCAATATTTTTTAGTTTTTAAAAGTATTATGATTTTTTCTGTGCGATGCTTTTTTGAAATCTATGATATATTGTACATAAGCTACTATTGTAGCCATCTATTTTTTCTCACCTGATTGTATATGATAATTTGAAACTGCTCAAGCAGACGTTGACCTTGGTCACCCAAACGGCTTATTGGCCATATCGGAATAAGAAAGATATACCTCTTATAGTTAATAAATAAAGAATGGAACTATAAAAATACTTATTCACACCATTCGGTGTTTACCATGGTAGAAGTCAGACAAAAAAAAGAAACACTTGCGGAGCTGGAACGCTGGATATTGAAAAGGAGTTTGGAAATAATACTATTCGTTGTTTGATGGTATTCTTTTGCACAAAGGAGTCAGTTGTCATAGAAAACTATTTTTTTTTTCTTTTTTCTTATAATATCATTTTTGAGTGGTCGATAAAACCGAAACAGCTACAACCATCATCACACGAATACATCTTCAGCTGAATCAAACCGATCTAAAAAAGAGTTTAGCCGAAAACTAAAGCAAGTTAACCTCAGCTAGAATGAATCATAGATACAACGATTGTATAGAACCAGCGAATATAATGGAGATGAATACAAAAATTTTACTTTAATTTCTAATAGTTCATCCGACTTCCAAATTCATCTAGAATTAAGTTTAGAAGAGCTCATTTGGCCAACCTTCTTAGGCAATTGCTACAAGGCCAAAGCAGTTAGAGTTCGATCCAATAACAATAAAGTTTTCAAAAAGCAAGTAACGAGAGTAAAGGCGGATGGATGAGAATCTGGTTACATCACCAAGTAAGTTTGCGAAGCTCACGTAGTAACAGTGGCCTTCAATTCTGGTTTCCGACTTGATTTCTTTCTTTTCAGAGTTTGTGCTACTTTTACAATTAATAAAGCCTGATTTGGCTGACTTGTTGCAGCTATAAATAAGGTTTGTGAGCTTTGCTCATTTACCTTGTAATCACTGGATCCACAAGCGTATTATTTTTCACCAATGAGAATAAAGCACATTCAAAAAGGAACATAGCCGGCATCCAGATCAAAACAAGGTTCACTTAATCGTGTCCAAATCAGAAAGGATTATGCAGTATTCAAGGTTTCAAGCATAATATACTGCAAATCAGTAATATTCGTATATGAATTTATTGTGATATTCATAAGACGTCGTTTAAATAGTTTTGTACACTGTAATTTTACTTTCTGGTCTGCATCTGCCAGCTTAGTCGTATGTTTGGAGATTCTAGAAAGTTTTGTAAGCATTCTACATGGAGGTAAAAGAAAACATTTTCTGTTAAAGTAATAGATACTCCACAAAAGACTTGGCTTGATTGAAATAATGTTTTGACGATGTAATCATATAAAGATGTGGATAACTATCTTGAACTCGCTTTTTTTGCACGTCATATAGCATTAATCTCAATTGTTCTTATAGTTTATACTGAATATATAGATATCTTTACATGATATTTTTAATTTGTATAGTTGGTAGTGTAAACAGTCTCTGTGAAAAAATGAAAGTTCGTTGTTAGTATGTGGCTTTAACTATTTTCTTGTGCCCAGTAATGAATGCATTACCTGTCTGTAGAAGGAACAATTCTCCATGTCAAACTCTTCGTGGTTTCATACCTATATTTAATGTAGGGCATCTAGAGGTCTACATCATGTAGTCTTGAGTTGTTTGGTAATGTTTGGAAAGTTTGCTCCTTGTCCAACAATATGTCAAGCCGGCCATATCTGTAACATTCATAACGACTTTAAACGTAAAACTCAGGTAAGTTTTTAAAAGAATGAGCTGCTTCATGGAACTAACAATGACTCCAGAACTAGAAACTATGGCCTAGGTTCAACAAATAAACAGTGAGCATTAAGATGCACATCTGGTATCTTTATAAAGGATCATATTAATATGCTCTCATTGTTCTTATAATCTTTTTTTAAAATACATGATCCGTGCTGAGGAAAACAAGGGAATATCTGAGACATGCACAGATAGAAAAACTGAAGTTTCAGATATAAAAGCTGATCACGAAAAAGTAAATCAACAATAGTGTTGTTCGAGAAAATCTCTTGTTAATCCTGGTGGTAAGACAACTTAACAGTATATTCGTTTAGAAAGTCTCTTGCTAATACTAGTTATTTTTCTATTACCATAATATAAATGCCCATTTTAATAGTATATCAACACAACACCCGGTTCAATAAGCTCAAACAAAATACTATTGTGATATCTTTTTTTTTCCAGAATTGGTACTTGGGCATTAAGTTCAAAGCCTTATTTCAGATGAGTCCAAATTTCCATACAATTTACTGTTAATATAATATATGTCATTGAGGAAGTTAGAGCATCCCACATGGTGCAATGTACTACTTTAGACTAGCACATGTTATTTTCGTGGCTGACAGCTAAAACTCTTGCTGTCGAGAGTCTTGACTACTCAGTAAATGCAACACGAGCACATTCAAATGCGTTATCTACCAGTGTTTATTGTATCTTTTGGGCATTCTAAACTATTCGAATGGATGATGTTTTCTTAGTTTTGATAGCTCAGCTGAAGCTGCATTGTCGAACTTTGTGGCCGCTTTAAAAATATTTTCCATGTATAATAACCCCTCGTTATAGTCAATGACTTGTATAAAAATATAGAACTGAAGATTACTGTATTTGAAGCTAGATATATTTTTGGTATTAGAGCCAGGTAACTTTTGAGTTTTTCTACGGTTTAAATAAATAGGATATTAAAAAATGCAGGAAAATCTAAATGTCAGTTTTTTGATATCTCAAATGCACGCTTTTATATCTCTTTTTTGTAGTATCTCAAGTTTATCAATATATTTCAATATCTAAATCCCACTGCAGCCAAAACCTATGATCGTTGAAACTTGTCTATTAGTCTTCGAGCTTTATAGCTCAATTTAATATAGCAATTTCCTGAAGGTGGAACAAAATCTAAATATAACATTACGTTTGGAGTCTACGATCTACACAAATTCGGATCAGTCAAACCTTGATCTGTTCCACAATCAACTCCCAATTGAATACATTTTATTAAATTTAATTTTTTTGATTCCTTAATTTTGTGAGGATAATCTTTCCCGTAAGCCTAATTACACTATGCATAGTCGGAACCAACTGTGATTTTGTTCTTCTACTGCAGGTCTCATATATACAATCTGTACCATGGTATATAATTAACTAACTAAGTAGCAAGTTGAAAATTTAGAAAACTGTCATGAATAAAATCTACTCAGTTCTAATTAGGTTTCCGTTACTTCGCAACTCATGGCAAACTATCTAAGACAATAACCCAAATATAGAAATAAAACAATCAACGACTAACACGCTCATATTAAGCCCCGAAATTAAATCTCATTACAGCTCCAGTTGGACAACTACTTAATAGGTGTCACATTCCTTCTTTGCTGTATAAATTCAGAATATTGCGGTTGGTTTCTGTGACATTGTATTTCTTCAAGATTTCAAAACACAAGCCCAAATTTTACAAACCCCCGGGCAGAGTTACAATTATCACATGCTGGTATCACTAGTTATGTGAGTCAATATAAAACTCGTTAAGTTGTACAAGAGTTTTTACACAAGACAACGATAGCTAATATAGTAGGTTACTATAAGCTGTAGTTAAAACCCGATGTATTCACAAAGTTAAGCATAGTCTTGTCACTCAATTCACAACATCTTTTCATCATCCTCTCCAATATATTTATATGTAGTAAACGTACCCTATTGGCTGATTTCATGTTCAGTTTTGATCTAGGTGAAATACTTTCGTTTTAAAACTGTTCAGTACTGTATACACCCTAATTAAAACTGAAACTAGTCTCATTCGGTTCTAGCAGGAAAAATGGTACCGTTAGCGAAAACTTTAACTTCTAGTGCAACCCAAAACATTCCATGAAAAAAACATATTCTAGCGATAAAAACCCTTCAAGCGCCTCAAAGTAACCATACAAAAATGTCTGAATACATAAATAACAATGTGGTATGAAAATATCGACGACGGTACTCTAGACACTTGTCGCATCTTTATGTGAGGTTACTATCTCAATTCAGTGTAAATTGGCCTTTTCTCTCACATCATTGACCTAAGATTCTATGTTTTGAGAGTTGGGTAGTAGGAATACTGATGTCAAGATATTTTATCCACTACAATAATCTTAAATCTAGGTTGAGTAGGAAACATAAGTACAAACAGTTAGCTGGTATACAAGTTCAAATAAATTTAGTTCCCGCTATACGAATATATTCCAGTTGCGCCTTGTAATTTCGTATTGAGAAAAGGTGAATTAAAAGTCTACGTCAGTACAAAACGCTAACTAGAAAATTTTTTTTCTAGTAAACAAATTTCATATATTGGCAGTTTTTGTGACATGTTTGTGAAAAACTAACGTTTATGTAGCGTTCAGTGTTTTATCGTCACTTGTAAGTTCTTTACGTTAAAGTTTTGTAAAAGGAGCTGTTCGAGGACGTTCCGATAAGTTTCCATAATCCGATATTAACCTCGGGAGTTTGCACAAGAATACAAAACGTTTCATTTGCTAAGCATATAGAGTAATAATCAATTTGCCATTCGGAATACTAGGTACATATATAGCCTTATGAAGCTTTTAAAAAATTTTAATGTCTGAGTAGTCTCGGGTAAACCAAGCAGCAAATGTAAGTTCTCAGATACGGGCGTCAACTTCTTTTTTTCAAAATTCAGCAAACAGTAGACTGTTTTGAATCGAGCTTGTATTCTGGGTGTTCTGGGTATATGGCCCAATGGAATGACCTAATCTATACTAGGGATTCTAATGCTATTCTGTCGTCATCCAATAGACAGTACACAGATACAAACAAGTCAAGTATGCAAGAAAATTACATGCTATTTTGTATGAAATAACCGAATACGATAAGTTATGTACACAGTGAGTAGGCAATCGAGAGTAATATATGAGAAACGTAGCTTAAGAAGTATAATAAGCATCTTAGATTTATGGCAGTATTTGTTTAAGGATGATAAGTCCCCAGGGGAGCGCTATAAACTTTGCGCGCCCTTGGCTTTTATATTGTTATATATTCAAACATCAAATTCTGTAAATACCTCCATCCTAAGCATTCTAGATTTTTCAGAATATTTGCTTCAACGATACCCACAGTTCAAGAAATTGGAGAACCATTAGCAAATTATCGGATTCAAAGTCTTTCCAACGTCATTGTACTTCTTATACAACTGTAAATTTTAAGTGAAATATAGAGACATATATTGTCTATCGTCGAGCTTTAGGTTTTCCTGAGCAAAATATAGTTTCTATAAACAATGATCGAGAAGTTTTTGAGAAGTTGATGGTGTCCATGCCAGGTCTCGCAATAAGCTATTCTTTTAGCTATAGATTGAGTAAAAGCTCAGTGTTATCCAGTGATCCTTGTAAAATAGGGGTATTTTTTTGATACAAATATTAACAATAATCAAAGATTTTTCGTGAGTCTAATAGATAAAGAAAATATTATGCTTTAATCCGTGTTGAAAAGTTCTTGTGTTTGTTTGTCAATACCATACCGTAATATTGAGCTTTAATATACGAGTTGAAATAAGACAGCATACACTTTCTTAAATGTGTATTCTCTAACATCTCATAACATACCATACACCAACATGTATGTATATATATCTGGGTGCCATACTTTGCAATAACTTTAGCCTACTCCTCAATTTGACTTCTATGTTTGTCATTAAGGAGCTTTATATTAAAAAAAATTTAAATTTGGAAAAGTACAATATCTGATACAACTCTATCGAACAAAATATATTTCATATTATTTATCCCAGTTTTCCTTCCTTTCTTCCCCTTTTCCTCCATTTTTCCTGTTGGCCTAAAAGGCACATACACGACTCTAGCAAGGAATGGTTCTTGTATATAAGTCTGGCTTATTTTGTAGATCATGTATCGATAAGTCATATTGTATAAATCATTGTGATCATTATATAAGGCATAAAACTAAACTGACTTGCCATACGTTACTTTCTGTTGAATGGTAACAGATCAAAACTTCATTCAAGAATTGGGGTAGATCGCCAACTGTACGTTTCAAGTTTGTACAGAACTTGAGAAGATATACAATACTTTTAACTTTAAGGGTAGTAGATGAGGCATCAAATAGTGTGAGCTTAGTTTTGAAACTCTAAAGATATTGTTTACAATATCTCTGTACATTCAACAATGGCTATGAGCTAAAGGTGTGAGCTTACTATGAAATTTTGTGACTTTAAAGATATTGTTAACAATACCTCTTTACATTCAACAATGGTTATGCCATACAAATTCGCCATAACAAATGCATGAGTATTTAAGAAATTGCAATATCATCATTGAGGGGTTAACTTAGTTAACCTAACTGGTGAAGAGTTGTTATTACAGTAGATATAACGCAACTTTAAGCTGAGCTTGGTGATTTTTTGATGTGAATAAAGATACCCCTACCAATATCATGGATATCTCTGAATCTGCTAAATTTTCGTGTAACCCACTATGTCCAACCTTTGAGTTGTACTGCTGGTGTAAAATTCAAGTTTCTGAAAGCGTCCATTGTTTTTATATGGAGACTCTATTCAGTAAAAAGAGTGTAGGAAAAGCACAAGAACCAGGTAATATTGGTTAAAAATACTTTCGGCTATTGAATGTATTTTCAACGCACACATATGTTTTTGAACAGAGCGTCAAACTATGGCAGCTAGTAGTTCATATACTTCATTCAGTAAATTTTAATTCTCAGACTTTTGATATTAGAAGTTTTATAAGCAAGTAGGACGATTTTCATCCGCCTGCTAGAAGTCGAATGTATTATGCGGTGGATAAATTTTTTATTAACACAGTGGACTTGATTATTTATTATCCAACTCTTCTGGGGGCCTTTGATGTTGCACTTTTGTCCAGGCAACTGCAACTGCTTGAATATTTTAATGGGCTTCATGTAAATTCAACTAACGCAAAATCGGTTTAAAAATATGTACTGGTAATTCTTCGTTTTGGATTCATTATGCTACCAATCTATTATTATGCCGTATAGCAAGCAGAATCTTTATACAAAGGCATTCCAGATAATCTTATAAAGTCAAAATTTCTCAAAAAAGTCCGATCGTAATGAGCCAAACTCTTCCATAATGTCTATCAATTTTTTTGCAAAAAGTTCGCGTCCTTTTATACTCCCAAATGAAAAAATTGCCTCCAAGTCACCTTTACGCAATAAGATATCTTGTAGATTCTAAATTCATGCAATAAGTTAGTATGCTTCCTCACTTGATATACCAACACTTAGTGCCCTGAATAATTGACAATATTACTTACTTCATCGCTGAATATTAGCTCCCATTCGAGAAGATGAAAAAACATCGGCACACGTATCTCTTGCATGTTTTCAGACAACCCAAAAAGCCGAGCGCGTGTGACTGGGGTGAGAAGAATATAGGGATATCTCAAATGCAATATGAAAGATCCCAGTGATTCTGTATACAAATCCCAAGTTGTGGCACAGAACAATGTGTCGTCTGGCAGGGCCTTAGTCAATGGGCCTACACCACATTCACTTATATTCCTGTAATCCCAGCGTGAGGCCTAAATAGTTAGCTACCTAATAAACAAATTGCAAAAACGCAGTAATCATGAAAAGCTTACAATACTTAATTCGCTTGGCAAGTTGGTCTTCCACAGATCTACCCAATAACGTAATTTTTGGTAATCTATTTCAGCTTCAGTACGTGATTTCAGTTCAATGCCTTCAAATTTTATCCGAGCCTCTTCAACTTCTGACAACCTTTCTCTGTTTTTCTTAGCTGTCAAGTATTCCAAAATTAAAGATATTCCTCTTTTTGTTCCAGGAACTAAAAGTTGGAAATCACGCAAATTTCTAGGTGCCAAATTGTAACCACTTTGAAGCCGGTACCAGCTGAAGTTGAAAGTGGATATAGAATGCCCAAAATATCGTGACCATGAAAAGTTTGTATAAGAATATCTTGGCTGGATTAGAACATCGATGGATTTCTCGAAACGTAAATTATTTAAATCGATATTCAAATCAAAAAGTAGTTGAGTGCCCGAAGTTGTTGGCTTATTCATTAAAGAGCTTGAAGGCCAGGAATATAGACATTTCAGTGCAGAGAATTTGGATTGATTTAAATGCTGGACAGCTCCTACAGGTTCGAGTGAGGTCATTCCAATGTCATCTGAAGAGATCAAATAATAATCCGTGTTTGCTAGTTTTGTGTTACCAATTTTTAATGCAATAAAATCGTAAACAGAATCGTATAATGTTTCCGACTCGTAAATATAGGTTACCTCTATCTGTCTTTGAAGCCCCTGTTTAAGCTTAAATTTTTCATCACATTCAACTGGCTCATAATCTCCTTCCTCATTTAGCTCCAATATTCTAATAGAAATACCCACTTTTGGGCTTGGTTCCTCTTCATTTGAATATGGAATCCCGGGTTCTTGCATTTCATCCCAGCTCACTAAGCGGTTTAAATAAGCAGTTGTCACATGTCCAAAAACTAGAACTCTGGCTTTTGTGAGATCATCGACAATTAAAGGAAATTTTAAGGTGTGTCCATCTGTTTTTACAATTTCAGATATGCGGTCAGGATTTTTGGAGTCCGAACCAATAAATACTAAATGGATATCCAGTATTTCATCACTTGCTAGCCCTGATACTTCCACACTATCATCCGTAGATTTCAACAACCCGATGGAACAATGCGTGTATGGACACACAATTTCTGCATGCCCTTTGCTATTCAAATCAGCAAATCCCAAATAGGTATGCTCAGAAAGAAACGGAAAAGTTGGCAGAGTCCACTTAATAACGTCATTGGTTTTGGGAAGTATGCCACTTAGTTCAGTTGGGCTTATCAAATGTATCACATCATTATCAAAATCCATTACTCGCACAGAATATATGCCGTTGTTTATTTGGTAGTCAGGTTGTGAATCAAAAGGTGATATATCCAAATGATCTGCTACAATCATCTCAAAACGATAATTGAGCTGAAATATATCACAAATCTTCTGAGCTTTTCGAACAACAGGCAGGTAAGCAAGAAATTGGTGTATATCTCGTACCACCGTATGCTGTTTCCATAACGCAACATATTTTTTGGCAAGTCGTTCTTGTTCATAAAGCATTGAACCAGCTGAGGCGACCCGCCTGTGAAATGAAATTCTCCGTGATGGGGAATTTGATTTTGAAGACGATCTGAAAGATCCTGGCGAAAAGCTTAGTCTCCGGCACTTAGAATAGCCCTCTGAACCAATAGAAAGGTATGTATTCTCCGAAAGCACTGGTGTAGAAGGACGGATGGCCTCTAAGGGATTAATGAACTTGTAAGTGAAATGCCCTAAGCTTATGTAGTCTCCGCTCAAAAGCTGAATTTCATCAAACTCTTCATCATTCACATATACAGCGCTATCATGCCTCTTCAGTTGTACTTCAGAGCCATTATTCGAAAACGTACAAACTAGGTTAGACACATGGAGTAGTTTAATATCAACGGAACTATTTTCAGCATTCCCAGCGGTAGTTTTACCTATTTTGAGAGTATAAAAAATTCCTGATCCCTCGAACTCAAAGTTGTCGGTAATATTGATTAAAAAGGGTAATTTGAGTTTTGCTGGGCTATCTATATTGACCTCGTTGTCGTTAACAGAAATTCCTAGGTTTTCTAAAAGACTCTCATTTTTTTGAATTTTAGATTCAAGTTCTTTATTGGACTTTTCGATGAATTCAAGTTTTTCTATTAACGTTTCGTCGCCTATACTAGTCTCAGCAATTTTGTTTCTTAACATATCTAGTTCAGCTCGTAAGTCTTTGATAAGCTTTTCAGTTGGATTCTCTTTCACTTGAATTGTATTTTTGATAAGTTTTACTCTGTCTGCAAATCGAAGAGTCGAAAGTGTGGCATCATAATTGTTCAAGCCAGGAGCAACTGTGGCAATCAGTGTGGTCATTGAGTTTCCCCCTAAAGCGTCTTTCAATAACCACGTAAGTGTGGAGTCTCGATAAGGAATCACTGTAGACCTAACTTTAGCCAAAGGTTGTGATAGCAAAGAAATAACTCTTCCCAAAGTTGTTAGAGATTTATTTATCTCTGCGCCTTCTTTGAGTCTGCTTCCGTCTGTTTTCGAGGTTTTTACTCTTTCTGAGCCGGCCAAATCAACAAAATGCATCTTTCCATAGTCTCGGGAGCCTTCTGAGAAGCTTAAAGTAAGAATAGCATGGGATCTTGATGAGTTGCTATTAATATATGTCGACCCTACACTCCTGTTTCTGGTTCCCTTTGCAATAAAGTTAAGCACATCTTTTGGAGTCTGCACTTTATACGTAGAAAGGCCGTCTACATAGGGTCCTTTTACAGGATGTTCTCTGATTTTCAGTTTGGTCTCCGACGCAAGAAGGTCGCGAACTTTTTCGTTGTAGATTTCATAGTAACAAACGCGAACTGCTATATCTTTAGAAATATTTTCAAATAGATGAGATGCCAGATCAGGAACAACCCCAGATTCTGTGCCCCCAAACATCGTGTGTGTTTTCCCTGAACCTGTTTGTCCATAGGCTAAAATGCAAGTGTTAAATCCTTCCAAAGCATGCGTGACAAGAGATCTTAAATTGTTGTTTAGATCTCTTTGACTCGAAACGGAGTCGAAAACTCGGTCGAAAGTGAATAATTTTGCTGCATGAAAAGGCTTTCTCAAATTCCTTTCTCCACCAGGGTATGATAGTTCCACTTGGTCAGTTGTTAGAGATTTTAAAACTATCTCTTCGCCATCATGGGTTTCTTGTATATTCAAAGGCCGTATCCGAACAAACACTTTTATCCGTGAATTCGTAATTTCGTCAAGCATCGAAAGCTACAAGTAGATTGTCAGGTTAGAAGCGTCATCAGTGGAGTATTGAGTTTCTTACCTATAAGCCTACATGGAAATATATTGATAGTTGGTAGCGAGTGTGGTGTGCTGGAATATGAGGATTCTGAAGAAGGTAAGTACAGTAATATCTTCGATTTGAGTTGAGATCGCCAAAATGTGCGGCTATTAAGGCTTCCACGTGAGTTCAGAAAAATAGCTGAACCATACAATACTCTCAAAATTTGTTGGAATATTATAACTTACAAGAATCATTATATTTTGGAAAGATCTGATCCGTAACACTAGATATTTTACTACTAGCCTAGCGTTAAATATAGGTGATTTATGGTCTTATACTTGAGAATGATGAGACAAAATAT
Source organism: Geotrichum australiense (assembly GCA_030563945.1). NCBI lineage: Eukaryota > Fungi > Ascomycota > Dipodascomycetes > Dipodascales > Dipodascaceae > Geotrichum > Geotrichum australiense. The sequence continues at coordinate 36,622 of JAJMKR010000014.1, read as the reverse complement.
TATACAAAAATGTATAGGCCTCCATCCCTTTGAATGCACTATGCTAGTAACGTCCCCACACAATAAATCCTAATGTATAAGAGATACAACGTTCTTGATCTTCCACAATGGTATAAATTGAATCCATAGTTGGAGAACTATGAAGTTTTTTTGCAATTCTAAGAAGCTAAAGCCGGTACTGTATTGCTATAATGAGCGTTTGCAAATAGATAAAATGCCAGAAGCCATGCAGCTAGTATATACCACTTTGATTACAAAGTTACTACAGAAAAGAGATACATCGCGAATGAATTGAGTGCCCTCAATTGTCAAGCTTTTGGCAGTTGCATCATCTGTATTTATCTTTCCGTTGCGAAGGTTGCTTAGCTCAATTTAGTCTATTAAGGGACAGGAGAAAATATAAATACGAAAAAAACGTAGATGGTATAACTCAAATACCAAAGTTTTCCTATCGATATCTATACAAACACCTCAGTTGTTTTCAAAAAGAGGTAGAGTAAGTTGCTATTGTGTTTAAGAAAAATGGAACATTGTAGCCAATACACGTATCGCATAGCTTTCAGGTTGCATTATAATTATAAGATACATACATGTAGACTCTACTTATAAGTCAAGAAAGTCGTATGTTTACGAGTTTGTCCATGCATCACGTTAATTGTTCATAAAATATATCATATATTAGTATATGATTTTGTTGCTTAGAGTATGTATATTTTCTTTGGCGAATAGAACATATCTGTATGGTACTTGCATGTGTATAGTTCTTATCTACTATGGTGTCTTACTTCGGTGCCAGATGCGACGATTCGTAAAGTAATAAATGTATCAAGTATTATGCTGTGTTAGACAACGCCTTTTCAGTGCTAGTATCTTTATTCTCCACAATTATTTTTGTATCAGTTGTTATACTTTCCTTATTGCACTGGTCTTCAATAGTATCTCTATCTGACTGTTGTAGTTTCTTTATGCCTTTCAACTCATTACCCTCGACCAAACTCCAATCAATAACGCCTTGACTGCCGTATTTTTCCCACAGCCATTCATTTGCTTTCAAAAAGTGTTTTGCATCAAAGAACCCTCTACTCGCACTCAGGGGGCTTGGGTGCGCAGATTTCAGTACTAAGTGATTTTTTCCAGGGTTCATTTTTGCAACTCGCTGTGCAGCAGGGTTCCCCCACGCTAAAAAGCAGATTCCCTTTGATTTTGATTCATTTACGGCTGAAAGAACTTTTTCCGTGAATTGCTCCCAGCCTTGTTTAGCGTGTGAGTTGGGTGTATGGGCTCGCACAGTGAGGACAGCATTGAGCATGAGAACACCTTGTTCAGCCCATTTCGTGAGAAGCCCACTGGTAGGTATTTTGAAGTCAGGGTAGTCAAGTTTAAGAGCTTTGTACATGTTTCTTAGAGATGGAGGAGGGGGAGTAGGTGGTGCTACAGAAAAGGCAAGGCCGTGTGCCTGATTTGTGTTATGATAAGGGTCTTGTCCCAGGATAACAACCTTTACTTTATCCAGAGGTGTCAACCAAGACCAAGAGTAAATATTAGATTCCGGGGGGTAAACTGTTTGTGTTTTATACTCTTGAATTAGAAACTTCTTAAGATTGAGAAAATAGCTTTTGGTGAGTTCTGGATAGAGCACAGCTAGCCACGATTCGTGCAATGTTTCGATTTCCAGTTTAAGCAACAATTTTTGCTCTTCTGTTAGGGAATCTATCCATTCTTGTTTGTTAAAAGACGTCTTTACTGCAGATGTGGGCGAAGCTTTCGAGAGAAGAGGTGCAGGCTTAATATCTAGGACTCTTTTTTTCGCAACAGGGCTGGAACTCGGTTTAAAAAAAGCTGAAATTGGTTTGCTTTTAACTTCAATCTTTTCAGCCTTTCGTTTTAGAGTCATTGAGAAGTGTATAGTTACAATATCGAGGATCCTGAAAGTATGTAAGCGATAAGAAGAAAACAGGTCAATGAATGACTAAACGGAGAGATATGTATAGATATCAATAAATTTTTAATTGATAATTTCTTTAGATACCCTTTTAAGTTTGATAGATTAGAGCGAGAATCCTAAGCACGAAACGACGCGTGTTAAACCAAATATGAAATGCGTTTTGAACCACACAACTGTAACGCGTTTATATCACATGATGTTAGGCTTTAGCCAGACAAAGGTATTAACGATATCACCTACTTTTCAAAGTTGTTGAGTTAATACTTAACGACTTAGAGTTTATATATGTTGTAATCATGATTAGGATTGTCTCTAAAGGCTCTTTACATAATGGACTAAGGTCCAGCCTGAACATCCGAGCATACTCAGCAAAAGTGTATGGTTAGTTAGAAATTTCATTTTTAGATGCACTAACAGCTTTTAAGACCACTAGACTCGTTTCTTCCACCAAAAAGATACATTAGGGAACAAATATATGAGCAAAAACTACCTTATTCTTATAAGACGATACTCCAAGCCTACGACTCATGCTGGAATGAAACAGAATTGCCCAAGAAAATTACAAAGAATGGCCTGTACGATCTAAAAAAGATATTAGAGGCATACCGCAAAAAAACTAATGCAGTGAATAAGAACGCACTACAACTTGAACTTACGCTCGTTGAGAAGGCTGCTGAGATGGGGAGCAAGATGGCCATAACTGTATTGTGTGGACGTACCTTACAAGACGAAAACTCATCTAAGGAAGATCAGTTACATGCAGCTCAACTCTTGAATCAACTTTGTGAGCAAAAGTTTGCCCCGGCATTCAAAGTCAAAGGAGATATTGCATATAAATATGGAAAGGTTGATACCGCAGAACAACTATACCTTGATTGTCTTGAACTAGATCTTACTAAATATCCAGCTTTACGCCTCGAATGTCTTAGGAATGTTGGAAATTTCAGATTTAAGGATATGGATCTGGAGCAAGCAAAGCTCTATTTTCAATTGTGTATTGCAGAATCACCTGGTCCAGAAAAGGTAACGGATTGTCATTATTATCTTTCACAAATTTTGGACAATGATAGAGACAGAATGAGATATCATTTGGAGCAAGCTGCAAAATACGGGCTCAAGGAGGCATTTGCACCATTAGGGTTTTTGTTACAAAATGTCTTCAACCGTCGTGATCTAGCCAAAGAATGGTTTTTAGTAGGAAAAGAGTTAAACGATTTTGAATCTTTGGTAGGATTGTTTAGCATTTACGCCAAAGAAAATGACGAGTCAAATGCGTTGAAAACTTACAGAACTCTGAAAGCTGTGAAAGGATCAGATGAAAGTTGGATAGCTTTCAAAAGTAGTAGGGAAGCTCTTGTTGACAAATATGAAGCCATGATGACGGAAATTGATGGAGAAAACTCCGTCGAATATAAGCAAGATAGTGGTCGTTGGGGTATATAACGGCAAGTGCTTATAATAATGTGTATACATTGACTCAAAACATACGATTGTGCATTTAAATACGCTCAGATCATTCTTTCACGATCGCAAGGAAAAATATAAATTTTTAAAGGCGTGCACTGAGTATAAGTCTGTGTTTTCTGAAGGTTTTACTACTAAAGCTTCGAAAAATATAGATATGTACAGTGAGTACTTATTTAACAATCTTTGTGGTTCAAGGAATTGGGTCGTTCAAAACCTAAGGCGATTTGTGAATTTCAGCCCAACCTTTTACAGTATCATTGTTGTTTAGCCAAATCACAAATCTATCATTGAGTGCTTGTATGGTTTCCTTGTCATCTTATATAACTATTACTGCATACTCGCAAGTAATGACGGACCCTGGAGAAAAACTGTTAGTGGCAGTAACATAAGCCATTATATTACTTTTGCTGTCGACTTTCGATTCAAAGCTTTACATGAAAAATGGACTTGTTAGATTACTTGAACTAGAAAAAAAAAAAAAAAAAAAAAAAAAAAAAAAAAAAAAAAAAAAAAAAAAAAAAAAAAAAAAAAAAAAAAAAAAAAAAAAAAAAAAAAAAAAAAAAAAAAAAAAAAAAACTGAGCCGAATTACAATACGTTTCTGGCCACTCTTGTGTTGTGAGGCTCTGTAAGAAAAGAGATAAATATTGGTTTACTGACGAGTTATCAAACAAATAGTATATACTGTGCAGCTCTAGTATATAAATGCCATAAATTCACGGTATCTAACATTCAAAGATTTAGTCTCTTGGCTCTTGTTGCTTGAATCATACTCTCACGCAGCTCCTCTTTATATTTCTTTTCGAGGTCATCACTCTCCTCCATCTTCTTCTTTGGTAAAAATTCAGGTTTCGTCGGTCTGGGAAGGGCCTTAAAATATTCTGATTCCAAGGCTTGTGCGGTATCTAATCTTTCAGCGGGGTTCAGTTTCGTGAGTCCCTCCATCAGTTCTAGAGCATCTTCAGAAGCAGCAATAAACCTATTTCGTAATTCTTGTCTACTGGGTTGAGGATGAACTTTGGTCTTGACATAGCCTGGGAGTGACGTTACGCCAGGCCATATAGCTTCAGTGGGCGTGCCTAACGCTTGGACTGTCACTAGAAGTTGATCAGATTCACTCTGGCCGGGAAGGTATGGTGTACGTAACATGAGTTCGGCAAATATTATACCGACTGACCAGATATCGATAGCCCCCGTGTAGTGTCGGGCACCGTATAGCAGTTCTGGGGCACGGTACCATCGGGTGACAACATTTGATGTCATGCTTTCTTGTAAATGTGCCATAGACCGCGCAAGACCAAAATCTGCGAGTTTCAGGTGTCCAGACGGCGATAATAGTAAATTGTTTGGTTTTAAATCCTGACACGGTTAGAATAATAATTGGAGAAATGGCAGTATACTCACACGATGTAAAATGAAGTTCCTATGACAATGATGAAGCCCCCGCAGAGTCATTAGCATCCATGATTTGATATCCGGTGGACTAAAAATGACACTTCGATCTTTGATTATCATTTCGAGATCAGCCGGTAGGAATTCTAGTACAATATTCAGATTCGACATACTCGAAAACACATCAATTAATTCAATAACATTCTCGTGTCTCATTTCTTGTAAGAATTTTATCTCTCGAATAGCGGACATATCTATGCCATCTTTAAATTCGCTGACTTTGATTTTCTTGATGGCCACTTGCTTCTGAGTATCGATTTGTTTCCCTTGATTAAGTTAACGAGGTACACCACACTTTGGAGAAATGAGTTACTTACCAACATAGACAACAGCATAGGTACCTTCTCCTACCTTCTTTTCTACAGAATACTTTTTTTGGCGCTCTTCGTTTGATAAGCTCATATCGAACTGTGTGTATAGGCCATGAATAGTAGCTGAAAAGTTTAGATGAAAAGTTCACTAAGAACCCCATCGTAAGTCAAAAAGTCCCATGTGCTTATACTGAGCTACTATATCGTAAGTAAGATATCTCAAAACATTACCACATTTTCTTTGCGGCTGTGTGCATATTGTGCAAGTTCATATTTAGAGTGCAAACGTTGAAAACTCCCAACGCACGAATTGCCTAACCCTCACATCATTGAAAAATTTATCTTTTTCTTCTATAAGAGATTGGGACATTAGCATTGTCCTAAAAATATTTTGAATAAAAGTTACACAAACAAAAATGGCAGTGAAAACTAGAACTAGATCTAAGTCAACGAGTGCCCCTGAAAAGGTACAAGGTATGTCTGAAAACCATTAGCGAGATTTGTGACATTAATAGTCTAACTATATATTTTTCAGCATCAAAAAAGAAGGATGCTACTCCCTCTAAAAAGGCAGCTGCAAAGAAACAGAATAAGAATGCTGAGGCTTCCACGAAACCAGAAGAAAAGCAAGAAGTAGAAGAGGAAAATAAGACTGAAGATAAAAAGGTCGAGAATGATAAGGAAACGGAAGATCATATTGAGATTGACAAGGACGAGGAAGATGAAGATGAAGAGGATGATGACGAAGAAGAAGTCTTGAAAGGACTCGAAAGTGAAGAGGAAGGAAATGCACCAGAAGAGCACGATGAAAAAACTGGTCTTTCAAAAGTCCCCAGTATTGCGGCAAAACAGCAATCTCAACTTAACGAAGGAATCACAAAAGCACAGGCTACCTCTAACGAGACCAAAGAAAGCGGTGTTGTTTACATTGGTAGAATCCCCCACGGTTTCTACGAAGAACAAATGCGATCGTACTTCACCCAATTCGGCACAATTAAGCGACTTCGTTTGTCTAGGAATAAAAAAACAGGACAATCCAAGCACTATGGATTTATTGAATTCGATTCGGCCGAAGTTGCACGCGTCGTCTGCGAAACCATGGACAACTACTTGCTGTTTGGTCACATCTTAAAGGTTAAATTAATGGCCCCCGAAGACGTCAACAAAGAGTTGTGGAAGGGACAGGGTAAGACTTACGTGCCCGTTAGTCATAAAGCCAAAGTGCTTAAGAAGAGTCAGCAGCCAAAGACAAAAGATTTCTACAAAAAGGTGCAGGCCCGGAACGAGGAAAAGAAAGCCTTAAAGGCTGAGAAACTGAAAAATCTAGGTATTGATTACAACTATGATCCAGCTGAAGTTTCCAATGAAAACAATGAAACAGAAGAAACCTCTGCTTCTAAAGAAAAGAAACCTACATCCAAGACTACAAAGAAAGCCAGTTCAGCATCTACCCCGACTAAAGCAAAGAGTACCGGTAAAGTCACTAAAACCACAACTAAATCATCAAAGGCTTCCTCCAAAACAACTACTACTCCTGTTAGAAGATCTCTAAGAAATGCATCGAAAAAATAGCTAATCATTCCGATATCAGGAACTTGCATAATCACTTATAATTGATTATTGCACTTTATCTTATATAGTATGTATTTAATAGATTGTTTCCAGTGTATATCTCACGGAGCATTCTATGCCCGCCCTTAAGCCCTTGGTGAAACATTAGTTATAGCTCGAATTAAATGCCTTTCCAATTAGTGCTAACATACTATATATATAAAACTGTCTCTAGATGATTAAGATGCCCCATCCGTATCATTCTAAAATCTATTTCCATACATTACCGAATACATCATCGTCTAGTCCGTTCCCTTTAACAGCAGGCTTCGAGCTTCCAAATTCTGACCAGACATTGTTGTTCACATTGTTCACTGGGGTAGAGGTTCCCACAGATTGTGTATTGTTTCCGATCGCATTGCTCTCGGGCTTAACAGACACTGGCTTTGAGCTCGTCCAATTTGAAGAAAGTAGGTCGTCAAATGCAGAAGTCGATTTCTTAGGTTGGCTTTGCTGAGATGCACTATTTAATGACAGTCCACTTGTCAAACTGGACAAAGAATCAATATTGTTCATAGGCGCCGGTACGGGTGCAGGCGATCCAAAACCAAATGAAGTGCTTTGGGGCTGAATTTGTGTGTTGAAAACAGGTTGAGAAACAGGGGTAGAGCTTGCATACAAACTTAAAATCGATTTTTTCAAATCAGGTCTAGAATCAACAGTCTGTTGCGTTGAAGATGAAGCCGAACTTTGCAAAGGTTTAGACGTTTGAATAGTCGACGAAGGCGAAGGGCCAAAATCAAGCCCGATAAGACTGGCACTGGGTTGAGGCGGAAGAGATGGGGTTGGTTTGTTGACATTACTTGGAGGTGCACGATTTCCGTTATGATACCTGCTAGGCAATGCGCGTCCAGAAGATGATCGATTCAACGACGTGGTGCTAGAAGGGGGAGCGGGTCTTGCTGCCGGTTCTGGGGCGGGCGCAGTTTTTGTCTTGGTAGAAGTCGGAGTTAGTATACGCCTCTCCTGAGTTGAAATAAGCTCCAAAGGGCTGTTTGATTAATGTGATACTTACAGGTGTTGGTGTCGCAGCTGCTTCACCTGGGATCAAAGTGGCGGGATCAGGAACAGTTGGCGAGAGCACCCAGCGTTTATAGTCGTATTTAGTTCGAATGAAATTTTCAATCTTGCTATCGTCAGGAATGTAATTTGAAGGTAACTTGGCTTCCCAATACCTAAAGCCACATTAGATTAATACTGTCCGTGAAAGTCGAGCAGTGATCTATACTTACATGTTGGCTCTTTTATTTCCCCATTTTACCATCATCTCCACTTGTTCGTCTGTCCAAGTATCTAAGTCGATTGATCTAACTGCGAAGAGGAGTCTTGTTAATAAACTGTTTTTCATTGGAAGATGTTTTATTGTTTTTCACGTACCTTTACTGATGTGAGTTCCCATGCTTCTATGGATACCTGAACATCTAAAAATCTATTAAATTTCTAGTCTTGCGTACACTCAAGAATTCACATACCTTATGCAAACAAAAATACCCAAACTCCAACTAGTCCATCTTGGATGACCGGAACTCTTACAATCCGCACAAAGTTTGTTTTCTGGTAATTTCAAAAGACTAGTGAGAATATCCTTGTTCCGCTCGGAAGTTTTCTTCTTCACGGGCCCAGATTTATAAGACATTATTACACTGCTGTCTCCTGTTGGTGGTTTATGAAGGCGAACAAAATGTTGTTTGATTAGGTGAACTGGTGAAAAAGAAAGAAATGAATCATTGAAATTTAAAAAAAAAAAAGTTTGGACAACTTGTCCTTAGACTCAACAGGGCAAAATTGAAAACAAGAAATCAGTTTTTCTAATAAACTTGGAACTACAGAATTATGCCATTCGATCACGACTGCCAAATTATCACAACTGCCAATTTGACGGTTACTACGTAAATGCTTCGTTTGTAATTTGAGGCGATAAAAATAAAAAATCAGCTTAGCGCCTTGAAATGATCAATGAAAACACATAAACATGTTACGCTAAAAAAGTTTTTGATAATTTATATTATGATAAATAGTAAATACAAATACAAGACTTAGTAGAATAGAAATAGCAATATAATCGTCTGATCAAAACAGAAATAAAAACAAAATTTTAATACAATAAAAAATAAAATCAAGTAGACCGTTTAATCCTTCTTAGCTCCTCCTGTGGTAGGAAGCCCCACGTAGACTTTGAAAGAATCGTAGATTAGCCATTGGAACCCGGTAAGAGTACCGATCATAACAATTCTCATTGGCAGACCAGTCCACAATCCAGTAAATCCAATCTGACCATAGATTTTCTTAATAGCAGCTGAGGTAGACTCTTTTTCGCTACTAACCGAGTTCATCTTAGAGACCAAGACGTCAGCAGGATGAGAAACAACAGCACAGAAAATACCTGCAATGTAACCACCCAAAAACGAAACACCAGTTTGTTGTATCGAGGAATACTGCTCTTTGCGCTTAGGCAAGAATTCGTAAATCTTTTCAACTGTCTTTTCAAAAGTAGCAAACTTGGTCATGGTGTATGGAATTTGGCGGGCCCACAATGGAGTCAGACCTTTGTAAAGACCGGCAACACCCTCATGATAAGTGATCTTTCTCCAAGCATCGACAAAACCAGTAGCAAAAGGAGGAATGGTGGTTTGGGACTTGACTTTGATAGCTTCCCAAGGACACAAAAAGATGTCTGCAACAAATTCAGCAGAAGCAGAACTAGCCAAAAACAATAGAGTGTTGTACTTATTAGCAACTTCGGGACCAGCAATTTGAGAATATTTGTACTTGAAAAATTCATAGAACCCATATTTGTTAGCACCTTGTAAAGAATATCCGATGAAAGTAGCACCACGAGCAGTATAAAGTCCACCAAGCCCTTCAGTGGCATAAATCTTTTTGAAACCTTGAGCATTACCACTGTACAAAGTTGGGTCGACTTGAAGACGGCATTTGACAAGATCCAAAGGTAAAACTCCAGTGTGTGTAGGACCACAAGCAATGGCACCTCCTAGACCACAATACAAAAAGTACTTAGAAGAGTTCAAAGGAATCTGAGGAGGAGGTTGAACGGTTTCAGTGAATTGTCTCAACTGTTGTTCACCGGCTTGACTAACGCTTGCTAATTGATCACGGGCACTATAGATGAGCTGATTGGCTTGTTCATTCGTTTTGTCCACGGCTTGTGAAGCCAGAGAAGAAACGTTTTCGGAAATATCTTTGGAGTACTGGGAGATTGTAGACTTCGCGTCCTCTTTTGCTTGATCCAACTTGTTTTGAGCTTCGATTGACAGTTGATTGGCAGTCTTGTGCGTTTCATCAATAGCGCTAATGACAGTAGAAGAAGCGCTGCTAGCAAACTGGTTCAATTTCTTGCTGGCTTCAGTGGCGTATTGATTATAGGTATTTTCGGCTTCATTAGATAATTTGTGGGCATTTTTGTGTGTTTCATCAATAACATTAATAACAGAGGAAGAGGCGTCGCTAGCAAATTGATTCAATTTCTTGCTAGCTTCAGTGGCATATTGATTGTAAGTATTTTCGGCTTCCTTGCTGAGCTTATCAACGTTTTTACTGGTTTCTTTAGCAATGCTATCGGCACTTTCTTTGACTTCTTTACCAAATATGTTGAACCAAGATTTAGTTTCGGATGCGACTTCTTTGGCAGACTCAGCTAACTCAGCAGCAGTGTGATTCACAGTTTGGACGACTTCCTCAGAAGCATTGTCAACATTTTCCTTGAATTCCTGACCAAGACCATTCAATTGAGCACCTGCCTTATTAGCAGTCTTTTTGAATTCGCTATTTAATCCAGAAAACCATGAGCTGGTGCTTTGGGCAGCATCTTTTGCGGATTCAGACAATTTATTGGCAGCAGCTGTTGTTTCACTATCGAGCCTATTGATTCCATCTTGGGCTTGTCTTCCAACAGAATTGAGTTGAGATTGGGCAGTCTGGGCAGCAGAGTTGAATTCGTCTTGAGCAGTTTGTGCGGCGGTTTGTGCGGTTTCTTTAGCATCGTGAGCAAACCAGCTGAACCAGGAGCTGGTCTTAGAGGCGGCATCGGAAGCGGTATCAGAAACAGCGGTGGCAGCGGAGTTGGCTTCTTGTTGTAACTTATTCACACCGTCCCTAGCTTGTTGACTGGCTGAATCAAGATTACTCTTAATATTTTCTTCAGTTTTACCTAGAAAAAGTTAAGTTTGTGGTTAATATCTTTCTATACACAAACAGTTTGCAGCGTTAATATACTTACTTGCGCCATATTTGAGGTCATCGATAGTGTTGTCAGCAGCAGCTTTGGTATCTTTACCAAGTCTATTGAACCATGAGCCAGTTTGAGAGGCAGCTTCTTTCGTGGTCTCGATTTCGCGATTAAAAGTGTCTTGAGCCTTGTTTTGCAAGTTGTTGAGGCCATCTCTAGCTTCTCTCTTAATCTGACCAGCTTGATCTCTTACTTCATACTTGTAGTCGTTGGCATTAGTCTGGAATTGACCATTAGCGTTTTTGATTGCAACTTTAGCATCGTAACCCAAACCGTCGAACCATGCACCGGATTTTAAAGCGGCTTCTCTAGTACTTTCGTTGAACCAGTCAACGCCATCTCTGGTCTCTCTTCTGATTTGGCTAGTTTGGTCTCTAACTGCATTATTGTATTCATCGACACCCGACTTGAGCTTATCGGCAGTATCCTCCGCTGAGGCTTTGGCATTTTGACCAAAAATGTTGAACCAGGAGCCAGTTCGAGAAGCAGCCTCTTTCGCATTTTCATTCAATCTGTTGATGTCTTCTTTAGTCTCTTTCTTGACTTGGCCGGCTTGATATCCAACTTCATTCTTGTAGTCTTTAACATCAGACTTCAACTTATCAACAGTTTCGCCAGCAGCGGCTTTGACATTTTGTCCGAGACTACCAAACCATGCGCCAGTCTGAGAAGCAGTATCCTTAGACGCTTCGGTCAAGTTATTGATATCCTCTTTAGTTTCTTTCTTGATCTGACCAGCTTCTTTTCTCACTTCGCTTCTGTAGTCGTCGACATTTGCCTTAAGCTTATCAGCTGCATCTTCAGCCGTAGCTTTAGCATTTTGACCAAAAATATTAAACCAGGAACCAGTTTGAGAAGCAACCTCTTTTGTTTGTTCGTTCAACTTGTCAATGTCGTCTCGAGTCTCTTTCTTGATTTGATCTGTGCGGTATCCAACTTCATTTTTGTAGTCTTTGACATCGGATCTCAACTTATCAGCGGCATTGTCAGCAGAAGCTTTGACGTTTTGTCCCAATTGGCCGAACCAAGCACCAGTTTGCGAGGCAGTTTCCTTAGAAGCTTCGGTCAGTTTGTTAAGATCTTCCTTGGTTTCTTTTTTAATTTTGTGAGCTTCTTTGCTAACTTCGCTTCTGTAGTCGTTAACGTCATCTTTCAACTTATCAACAGCATTTTCAGCAGAAGCTTTTGCTTTTTGGCCAAAAATATTAAACCAGGAACCAGTCTGAGAAGCAACTTCCTTACTAGTCTCGATTTCACGATTAAGAGCATCTTGAGCCTTGGTTTGCAAATCACTGAGACCGTTCTCGGTTTCTTTCTGGATCTTGCTGGTTTCCTTGCTGACTTCTTTTGTGTAATCGTTGACACCGTCTTTGAGCGTGTCAATGGCATCTTCAGCTGAAGCCTTTGCATTTTTACCGAGGATATTCAACCAGGAACCAGTTTGGGAAGCAACCTTCTTCGTTGTCTCAACTTCACGGTTAAGAGCATCTTGGGCCTTGTTTTGCAAGTTGTTAAGACCACTTTCTGTTTCCTTTTGGATTTTGCTTGTTTCCTTACTGACTTCCTTTGTATAGTCATTGACGCCGTCCTTGATTGTGTCAATGGCATTGTCAGCAGAAGCTTTAGTGTTTTTACCAAGAATATTAAACCAGGAACCTGTTTGAGAAGCAACTTCTTTTGTTGTCTCAACCTCACGGTTAAGAGCATCTTGAGCCTTATTTCTCAGGCTATTGATATCACTTTCTGTTTCTCTCTGAATTTTGCCTGTTTCCTTGTTAACCTGCTTTCTGTAGTCATTGACGCCGTCTTTAAGTGTATCAATGGCATCATCAGCCGAAGCTTTAGCGTTTTGTCCAAAGATATTGAACCAGCTTCCAGCCTGTGATACCTTTTCTTTACCTTCTTCGTTTAATTGTGAGAGAGCATTCTGTGCGTCGTGTGCGAGTCCAGAAGCAGTTTCAGCGGTTGATTTACCAATTTCTTTAGCGTGGTACCCAGCGTCCTGTGAGTAGGAGTTGACTCTATCCTTTGCGTCATCCATTGGCGAAGCAATCCAGTACTGAGCAGCAATCCTGCGCTGAACACCTTGTTTTTCGAAGGTTGAGTTGAGTTGTTCTATTGAAGGAAATAGAGGCATATTGAGGATGGTTTGAAAATTGATGGTTGATTGTAGGAAAAGTGAGAGATTAGAGGGAAAGAAACAATCATTGTTATTATTTTATATAATTAGCTGTAATTAATTGAGCGTTTTCAGTGTACTGTCTGGCGTTTCCTGGGTACTATTGCATCCGTCTATACTATGTGAAAGGGTATAAAAGTATATCTACCTCATGTTTAAACACTAATAAACAGGAATCAAAAACAAAAATGATCTTAATAACTCAAAAAAGAACCTTAATCTCGCAAACACATATAAGAACCCGCGTGCCAGCGAAAATGGCATAAAATGGGTTCTAAAATCTTTGAATCTTTGGCTGGGTTCTCTTCGAGAATACTCATAGAGCTGGGGTTTGGCCTACAGATGAGTTTATAGGAGTTTTTTCAAAAAAAATCTAGTAGTGTTGATTTTACGACCCCCAAAAAATTGTTTGGTAATGATCTGTGTACGTATACTACAATACTCAGAATGTTACTACAGTAGTTACCAGTATATGTCTTTGCATGTATAATAGTCGATTCCTAAAAGCCATTCCATTGTGCAGGCCGATCATTGCCGGTCTTTCAATTTCAAAAAACCAGATAATTGAGTTTAAAATCAAGATTGTCAAAAATCTGCATGAAGATTAATCAAGCAGTTTTGACATCAATTCTTGCAATACTTCAAAATAGGAGAAATCTCTTGTAATGAATAATTAGGCACTCAGAAATTTGATATCTTCACGAAAATATGTCAAGTATACATGTCTATATTTATTTATTGTGTAATATGCTCTGCTAACTCATTATATGGTCGTAAAACGTCCCTGGAACTAGAAATCTTCAAGTTTCAGCTCGGCTCTGGCACATGTTGAAACAAGGCTTTATTTTCGAGATGGCACATAACTATCACCTGGACTTGAGAAGAGTTTGAAAAAATTCCTAGCATGTATGTAGTCTGTCTCAGCAGTTAGCAATACTCAACAAGCTATTTCAAATATTTACTTCCACCGCGATGCTTGTAACTGGAATAGTTTTGAACCTTTTATGTTAGAATATGAATATACTTTTGAGCGAATTATATTGCATCTCAGTTAACACTAAACTTGGACCTGTAGTTCCAGTTTTAACGATTGGAAACATACATGGTAAACTGTGGGATGTTAAATCAAATAGCATGCTTACTATTACAACTTTTATCAACTTATAAAAATTACAGTCTATCATATATTTACATACTCTAAGCATCCTGCATGAGTGTTAGATTGATGATCCTTTCTAGAACCCGGCATTTATGCATCTGACTCTTGCATCGGTTTCTTTTCAGATTTGGATTCCTTCATCTTCAATTCATTCTGTGGTATGAATAGGGTTGCCAGAAATCCAGCTCCACACAAGGCAATAAAAACGTAGAATGTGACTTGAAATGCTCGTTGGTAATAAGTAGCCGCCTCTATCTGGAGACTTTGGGGCAAAGTTTTCACGCGATTGATACTCTGGGGAGCGTTTCCTGCCAACAAATACCTAAGCTCATTATTACTCTTTTTAGCCAAATCCGAAATCTCATTCATGAATGTAACTCCACCAATAGCAATTCCTACCGAAAGGCCAATCTGTCTAACATAAGTTATTGCCGCAGTAGCCACGGCAGTATCCGACTTTTCTATTTGTGTTTGCAATCCAATTAGATAAGACTGGAAGTTGAGCCCCAATGGAAGGCCAAATAATGCAGGATACATAATTCTTCTAGCCTTGTTGCTGTGGACATTTAAAGTTGAAAGAAGACCAATGCTGGCAGTGGTCAGTGCCATTCCTCCAACCATAATCTCTCGGTACCTTCCAGTCTTTGAAATTAGAATACCACCCATCGCTGACGCAAGACCCATGCAGAATGCCTGAGGAATAATATACGCAGATGCTTCGATAGGTGAAACTAAATAGACACTCTGAAAGAAGAATGTGAGATAGTAGACGATACCCATGAAACACATTCCGTGAAAAAAAGCAGCCAGAAAACAAAATGCTCTTGTCCTGTTCATGAATAGTTTAGGGGACAGAATAGGCTCCTTTGGAAATTTCCACTCTACCAACAATAACACAATGTAAAGCACAAAACTGAAAACAAGGAAACAAATAATGACAGGTGAGTTCCAAGGGTGCTGAACTCCACCCCAGTCGAGTGCCAGGAGAAGCAAACAAGTTGCACCTGTGCAAAGGATAATACCGGCGAAATCAATTCTTTGAAATGCAACAACTAGAGACTGCCCATGAGGTCTTTGAAGCTTTAATCCAAACAGCATCGCTAACCAGGCAACTCCGCCAATCGGAATATTGATATAAAAGCACCATCTCCATTGGCCATGCTGCGATAGAGTTCCCCCAACTATGGGGCCCACACAACTTGCAATCATGTAAACACTTCCAATGATACTGATGAACATTCCTCGTTTATCCAGCGGTATGATATCTGATATGATAATATTACAAAGGCCAGCGATACCACCACCTCCAAATCCTTGTATTACTCTCCCTCCTATCAGAACTTTCATAGTTTGAGCAGTGCCTGCAATGATACTCCCAACAACAAAAGCCCCAATAGCCCATAATATGATTGGTTTTCTGCCAAAAATATCCGAAAGCTTGCCATATATAGGCATCGCAGACGACGAAGCTAATAGAAATCCTGTTCCTATCCAGCTATACCCCTCGGAAGAGTTAAGATCGGCTGAAATTTGGGGCAGGGCCGAGGCTGTGATGGTCTGCTCTAGGGCAACCATAAAAAGGGTGACAGTGAGCACAGCCGACAATATCAGCTTCTGAGTGGTTGTGACATCTTTGTATTGTTCAGACAGGCCGGTTTCGAGATTTTGTGAATCGTTTACCTCATGCTTAGCTTCATCTTTCAAAGTAGACTTCATTTTATATGAAGCGAAAGGTAAAAGAAAAAATATTTAGCTGTTCTACAAAAAAACGTCAAATTCAAAGGAAAATAACAAATTTAAATTTAAATTTAAATTTTGCCCATATAAATTCGTAACATAAAATTCCAACTGGAAGCTCAAGTGGGTTTGAAAAGTCAGCGTAACGCATAGTACACAAACAAAGTATGCTACGACTATATGCTGTAGACTGCTGCAACTGCAAACAAACAGATACCAAGACAAAATCACCTAGCTCAAAAAACGATAAACTAGCCTATGGGAGTGCTTGGGACTGGGAAAAAGCCTAAAGGGGAATTTGATAGATTGAAATAGTAGATTGATCAGATAAGACGTTGAGCTGGCTAATAATTGATTTATCATCTTTGCAGTATTAGTTAAACGCTGAGTCTTTTTAGCTAGTTATTAGTAAAAAAGTACTGCACGGTAGGTAGATTTTCGTAGCAGAAATACTGGTGTAGACATACTAGACAATAGTATTCATTGCCAGTCACCGGTAAGTTACTTTTACGTGTAACTAAATTTATTTGAAGTTTCTTATACGAACGCTAATCCTTCGTTGCATAGAATGTTTTTTTTTACATCCAAATCCTCTTACGGCTACCATTAAATTGTTAGAATAATATTTGCAATATCATAACTATAGTTTGTAAATACTTCTACGTCAATAGTACCAAAAATCTGTTAGCATCTATAATCACCAACCTTGCTATTTCTCACAAAATAATGCTATATAATTTACATCATGCATTTTGTGTAATGACGTCTCAATAAGTTGAGACATGCAGGATTCATTTGCGAAAGTCATGACTGACGGTGGATGTAAGACTGTTAAAAGTAAACCAACAATGTGATATATTACACAGACTTTGGATCACGTATCTCAGGCCAATTTTGACTTTAGCACAAGTGCAGACAACGGATATTATATAAGTTGATTATATAGTTCGGAGTATTTTAGAGATGGGTCTAAGGTGTTTCATACCAAGTTTGTAACTGGGACATTCGTGAAAGCTTTTAAGTTTGAACAGATTGCGTTGCATATATGGTCAGGGACTTTCAGTACAAGAATGCAATATAACTCGATTTGCTTAACACCATAACATACTCGCTTTTGTATGTTTTAGTATTGCCAGCTGAAAAGACGATAATATGCACATTAATTGTTTTTGTTCTAGCGACCATGTCGAACGGATACAATCCAACAACTTACTGTTAACTAAAATAGTACTAGAACACAAAGCTTGATGATAGGACTGAAAATGTCATGTTGACACAATGGAGTAGTTTTTCAATATGAAAGCTGCAAGATTTATGATTCAGTTACAGGTGCCATTTGATAGCCATAAAGAGGTTCAGTAATGCCAATATTGGTAAGGCCCACAATCGATGACAATAAGTTGAGTTATCCAATCAACATACTGGTGTGTAGTTATTTATAAAGAGGTTTTTAATAACTTTTTATTGATTATTCTTCGGTAAACTAATCTAATGGAATAATCATTTCAATGCATTGTCAAACTTGAAAACAACGTAAACTCTAGTGATTGCCCCCGACGATCAAAATAAATCTCATGGTTGGATTGTCAATTGTGTGTGAGCTGTATAATCTACGAATATACGCCTTGAGTTTAAACAGAGAGCATGAGGGAAAGTTATCAAAGAGCATAACTCTTTTCTTCTAGAACCATTCCAGGTTTTCACAAAATTTCTAAACTGTTTAGGATAGTACATTTTGAGATTTTTGTCCTCACAGAATGAGCAAGTTGAAGGCTTGCAAAACAACGTCAGAAACTGGGAATTGAGATTACTAAACCGATTTCTGCGCTGAGTTGATTGCATCTTATATACAGAGTGGCATGCACATGTAGATGGAAAGAGAAACTTACGGCCTGCCTGTATTCAAAAAAGGGGGAGAGAACTTGTAACAGCTAAGATTCAGGAGGGCTGGAAAATATCGTAAAGTGCGCTGAAATATTACTGAATTGTCTTTATAATGCATGTTAATTAGACTGTTTATTTCCATACAGAGTGATATTGGTGACAGAGAACACTATGGCCAGAGGTGTATACTCGGTCAAATCTCCTCATGTGTCTGTGTAAGATTCTCAACCGTGTGCGATCCCATAGCTGATCAAACTGTGCGTACGAGTAATACAGGCTGGTTAGCATTGATTGCGGTGTATCACTGCAAATGTGCCAGTGCCAAATTGCCAATTGAATTTATTGACGTAGCGCAGCCCCCGAAAAACTAAAAAAAAAGCATAGCCGTGCTATTTCTTATAACTCAAGTACTATTTATATATATACATATTTTTTGCTGGTAATACCCAAACCCACTCCCTTGTTTTTAGATAATTCTGCACGCCTTTTGAGCAAACTTTATATGGGTGGAACACAGAAATACATAAACAACAACAAATGCATCACTCAGTTAGCCATAGTGGTATCCACCTTATTTTTATTTTTTTTATTATATTTTCTTCCCTCCTCCTCCTTTTCTTTTCCTTTCCTTCCCTTTTCCATTTTTTATTTCCCATATCATTCCCTTCCAGCGAACTACTTGACTCGACTTCCAATCCGTACCCTCTCACAGTACTCAGAGGTTACATTATCATATCCAACTACTTTATCGATCCTTTGATTTTGCTCTGTATACAGCTAGGAGACACTCAAGAATCTAGTATTGCCGTTCTACATCGTTTAGATTTTTGACTGCATGACTTTTTAAGCATTTTTATTGGATTTTGGATATTTATTAAGCATCTTTTACATTATTAAATGACAACCGTCATCGAATCATCAAAAATCCATGAAGAAAACTATTCTGAAAATCTCGAAGTCGCAATATCAAAAAATAAAAGCTGCTGTTCGATAAACAGTTTTCAGTCTTCTTCAAGCAAATTTAGCAATAACAAAATTTCCCAATCATTTGAAACGGCTTCTGCTTTCGAACCTGGTCATCATCTACATTCCAAAAATAGGGAAAACACATCCCCTCCACAATCCTTATCGACAATAGAAAACACCTCCCCTGTTTCTTCCTCGGATCACACAATGTCATCCACTCAAAGTCAGCTGGAATCTACGATTACTACCTCTCGCTCTATAACTCCTAAATCTTCTCACAATAAAATTCGATTTATAAGAACACAGCCTTCAAGTGACAGTCCAATTTCCTTGTTAAAACCTTCAACTTCACAACAACAGCAACAACCATTTGTGTCTGATTTTCCAATTAGTCGCAACCCGTCCTCCAGTGAAGAAAACAATAGTGAAGAAAACGGCAGTGAGAGAAACTCTTCCAATAAGTCAATGTCTTCCTTAGCCACCTCATTCGAATCTACAGCGAATCGACCTATCTCAAAGTACTTTGATGACGCGCGTGAGCTCATCATAAATGAGGCTTCCATCCCGGAAACTTCCAATAGGTCCCCATCTTCTTCTAACTCGTCTAATAGAATTCAAAACTCACCCCAACACAAAATTGTTCACGTCAAGACTGATATAATCTTGTCTAACGAAAACTTTCCTCTCTCTGCATCTAGTAACACCTTCGACCCCATCCATAAAAATTCAACATCAACATCATCAAATAATAGCATATCAACTACAAAACTTGAAAAATCATTGAAATACAACCAAAACTCTCCAGAAAGATCTCGTTCTTCTTCAAGTATATCAGTTTCTTCTCACAGACTAGTACGAACGACTTCTTCAACCTCGCAAACCCCGAATTTTTCCACTTTTCAGCCATCATCGTCGGCATCCTCCCAACATGTAGATGATTCTAGCAATATGGGAATCATCACAACAGACCCTTCGCTGTCGTCGGGAGCTGAAACGATAACAGGGATTGCTGTCGATCGTCCAGTAAATGATGGGAATAATTTACTCTCTCCTACGCAACTGACGTCTACTACCTCTCCTAGTATTGATGTCCACGAAGGAGAGACACAACCCATCACTGAACAATCAAAGTCTAGTAATAATACATCTCAAAGCAAAATAATACGAACTGATAGAATGATAATTATTCCTCCTCCAAAAATTGGTGGCCCTTCAAGCCGCCCGAGTCAAGTGGCAGCTCAGCTAGAAAATTCGGATGTTCGGTCTTCTGGCTCTCAACAACATAAAACACCTATGACTATTGTTCGTCGAAGGAGTTTGCCACAGCATCAGATATCGACGGCGCAGGTTCTAGGCCCTGAGGAACAAACCGATTTATATAGGGAACAAGTTATTGCGATGAGGGAACTGAAACGAAAAAAGAAGAAGGAGTACGAAGAAGATGAAAGAGTTCTAGTTGGCAATAAAGTTTCGGAAGGTCACGCAAATTACGCAGCTGCGTATTACATGCTAACAGGTATAAGAGTTTCGGTGTCTCGTTGCAATGCAAAGGTTGACCGTGAGCTTACTGATGAAGATTTCACTGCCAGGCATAAACTTGCTTTCGATGTTTCTGGAAACGAACTCATTCCCTCGTCAAAGTATGATTTCAAATTCAAGGACTATGCTCCGTGGGTTTTTAGACATCTTAGGGAGCTGTTTAAGCTGGACCCAGCTGATTACCTTGTATCTCTAACGTCAAAATACATACTGTCTGAATTGAGCTCTCCTGGTAAATCTGGATCGTTCTTTTACTTTTCTCGAGACTATAGATTTATCATCAAGACGATTCATCATTCAGAGCACAAAATGTTGCGAAAAATTTTGAAGGATTATTACAACCATGTGAAAGAAAACCCCAACACATTGATTTCGCAGTTTTATGGGTTGCATCGTGTAAAACTTCCATTTGGAAAAAAGATTCATTTTATTGTTATGAATAACCTTTTTCCACCTCATCATGACTTGCATAGAACATACGATCTTAAAGGGTCTACTCTTGGACGTGAATATGTTTCACCTCGCGGTAAGACTGTTGTGAACAATGCTGTGCAAAAAGACATTAACTGGATTAAAAACAAAGAATCATTAAAACTTGGACCTATAAAAGCTAATTATTTCATCACCCAACTGGAAAAAGATGTGGAACTATTGAAACGACTCAATATTATGGACTACTCTTTATTAATTGGTATACACGATGCTTCGAAAGGTGACACGAAACGACAATCTTTTTATGTTTTTGAGCCCGCCGGTAACGACAATATGAAGGCTGCTGAGCTGCGAAAAGCTGTTCAGTCGCTAAACCCAACTGTAGTAAGTCCTTTGGATATAGTTGCTGAAACCTTTGGAAAACGAGATTTAGTGTTTTACAGTGACGACGGTGGATTTCAAGCAACGGATAGAGACAACAATGCTTTACCAGAAATTTACTATTTGGGTGTTATCGACTGTTTAACACCTTACACCTTCTACAAAAGAGTGGAAACTTTTGTGAAAGGGCTCTCACATCCAAGAATGACTATATCGGCTATTCCAGCGTCTGAGTATGGAGATAGATTTTTTAGTTTTATGAAAAATGCCATCTCCATGAATGCAATGAGGAGAAGTCAGCGCGATGCAAATGCTTCAACGAGTGCAGAAGGAAATAGCCAAGAATCAGGCTCATTGGCAGTAAGATCTTCCATCCTATTAGTTGATTCCTCTTTACCAGTTGTATCCGAAGTTTCCAATGAAGGTATACTCGAGTCATTTTCTGGATCTCAAAATGTTGATAAGAGCTTACAATGATTTTACTCTACCGTTTTTGATGTCATTGAATTAATATTTATATTGAATGTGTGCTGTCTATTCACAAAATTCTCTCTATTATAATCTATGTAGTATTTTTTTTCTTTTAATGTGGTTATTTGCAATCTCATACCAAATCTATGCATGGATTATTTACTCTTGAACATCTATTTTTGATTTTGTAGTAAGTTGTTTTTCGGAGCTTTGTGGACGTACTGTACCAAAATACAACCCCTTTGATAACATGACCCCCTTAATACGACAACGCACTATTTTACCTAAGCCCGAAAATTAAGAGGAACGCTATCGTAAGATATTGGTACCATAATGAAAATTTAGAGTAACTGAAATATAGTATGGTCCGGAAAGCTATTGTAACCAGTCTTATGCTCTATTTCGCTCAAAGGCTTGACAGGAACTAATGACGGACTAATTTCGCAGCTTTAGTTCAATACACTGGATGAAAACACTTTCAGAATAAAAGCCATTGCATTGCTGTAGTCAAGATAAATCGGACGTGAAGCTGCTGAAGCTGATTTAGCAATGTACCGTGCAAAATGGTTCAATCATACTGTATTTAATCAGGCTGGGTTTATCAAGATCAAACAAAGACTGATCTAAGCCTATTGTTCTTGCCTAACTACCCTAAACGGGCTAAATCAGATTTGTTGATATCATAATTGCCTTAAACGGATAGTTCTGTGTGTCATTATGTTTGTGTTTCTGGGAAAGGGTTGACAGCACATCAAAATTTGGTCGAATGAAGTTATATGGAGATTTTGTGTTTTTCTGTTAGACTTGATTAGATTTGGTCCAGCCTTTTGTGCAACGATATCCTAACTATAGACACCTTTTTTTTTTCCTGTTTCTACTTTACTATTTTTTATTTTATTCCATATCCCATCATCATCGTTTCTAATTCAAACGTCTGAGTCATCATGAGGTACGTATGTCAAGTTGTCGATTGTAGTGCATTTCCTCAGTGTGAACTTTACTAACAAACTCATGTAGTGGTCGATTTGTTCGCGCTTCAAAGTTCCGTCACATCTACGGTCAAACAACTAAACGAGACTTGTTCTATGACAATGTCAGAATCAGGTAAGTCCAAACTAGCATTATAAATATTTGTGTCCATGTTTCTAATAGACGTGTTTTTGGGTAGTAAAAACGCTTGGGATTCTAATTTGATTAAGGTATGAAAGTTCATGTTCTTTTCACTAGCTTCAGTATCTAATACTTTAACGTTACAGGCTAACCCCAAGTACTTGTCAGTCAATTGGCAAGCTTCAGGTGGTGGTGCTTTCGCCATTATCCCTTTGAATGAGAGAGGAAAGCTCCCCGAGGTGATTCCTTTGTACAGAGGCCATACTGCTCCTGTTTTAGATACCGACTGGTACGTATAACTTCTTTGTGAAATCACATCTCCATTCGAAGCTAATTAGATATAGGAACCCTTTTGATGACCAAGTTTTGGCCTCAAGTTCCGATGATGGTACTATTGCTATCTGGAGAATCGAAGATGACTTTACACTTTCTTATGAAGATCCTGAAGAGATCAAGGAGTATGCACCTGTCAAAAAACTGAAAGGCCATCAAAGAAAGGTTGGATGCGTGCTTTTCCACCCTACCGCCTCAAATATCCTTGCCAGTTCTTCTCACGACTATACCGTCAAATTCTGGAATATCGAGACTGGTGAGAACATTTATACCTTAACTCACAAGGACTTGGTTACTAGCATGGCATTCAATCATGATGGTTCTCTATTAGCTACCGTTTCTCGTGATAAAACTCTCCGCATTTGGGATATCAGGGGTGAAAAAATAATTCAGGAGGGCCCAGGCCACACTGGAGCAAAGGCCTCGAAAGTAGCTTGGCTAGGTGATAAAGACCGTTTGGTTACGACAGGTTTCAGCAAGCTTTCCGATCGACAATATGCTCTTTGGGATACCAATGATATTGCTAAAGGGCCTATTGGTGGATTCAACTATCTTGATGCTTCATCTGGATCATGCATTCCCTACTTTGATGAGAGTACTAACTGTTTGTATCTTGCAGGAAAGGGGGATGGTAACGTCAGATATTTTGAATTTGAAAACGATGAATTTTTCCCTCTTTCCGAGTTCATGTCTTCGGATCCTCAGCGTGGTATGGCATTCTTACCTAAACGTGCAGTCAATACCCATGAACACGAAGTCGTAAGATTCTTCAAGTCAGTTAACGACACCACCATTGAACCAATCTCCTTCATTGTTCCTAGACGTTCAGAAACTTTCCAAGATGATATTTATCCCGAAGCATATGCTGGAGAACCTTCTTTGACTGCAGATGAATGGATTAGCGGTAAGAACTCGCGCCCCAAAGTTATTAGCATGGAAGATGTGTTCAATGGCCAAACTCCAGTTTCTACAGTTTCTAAGCCTAAGCCAGCCCCAGAGCCTAAAAAGGAAGAAACCCCTGCAGAAAAGGCAAAGCCCGTTCCCAAGAAAGTTGTTGAACCGGAACCAGAACAGCCAGCTAAGTTAGATGATGTTTTGATCAATTCAAACAAAGTTAGTGACTTGTTGTCCAAGGCAAACAATGCTGAAGATAAGCCTATTCCAAAAGCTCTTGAGGATGAAGAAAGTTCATGGGATGCTAAACCGGTTAGCACCGGTCGCCCTGCAAGCGCTACGCCTAAATCGGTTGCGAGCGAGAAGGAAGAGCCTAAGAAGGTAGAGACAAAAACCGAGGAGCCTAAGAAGGTAGAGACTAAGACCGAGGAGCCTAAGAAGATAGAAACTAAAGCTGAGGAGCCTAAGAAAACAGACACTAAGATCGAAGAGCCCAAAAAAGCCGATACAACGGTACATAAAATGAACTCGGAACAAGATGTTTCCGCACCTACTATCGCTTCACTCACCAGTAAATTTAGCGATATGGAAGATAAGTACAACAAGATATTGTCGCTTGTTGAAGAGCTGAGACAGGATCAAGCCAAGGTCCTTGAGTTGTTGGCTTCAAAATAAGAGATCTGAGGATATAATAGAAATGTCAAACTTGTGATTGGTCTTTATAGATGAACTCTTTGCGTTGTGTGTTTATGTGTAGTGAGAATGTGGACTTTTAGTAAATGAATGTCATGTAATTTACTTTACTAACATATAGTTTTTTAAATCAATCAGCTTGGAGCAATTGATTAAGAGAGTTAACCTACATGTTAAGGTAGTCGGCGTATTTGGCATGTATTATTATATGTTGTACTATGAGCAAACAATTGCTAATGTGACAGGTTCAGATATAAGTTATTCACCAAATGGAGCCATGTTTGAGGTGCGCTTTATGCAGTTGTTTTCCAGAGTCCGCACTTGAGAAAAAGTTTCGACTCGGGCTAGTTATTTTAGCGAATTCTTCGTTTCCATTCAAATTTTCCGATTTTTTCAAGTAAGAATGAGTGTATCCTTTAACTGAACTCTGTCGCTTAAAAGGCGGTCTATATTTATTTTCAGAGGCCAGTTTCTCAAAACCCCCCGACGGTGTTGGCGCATGATGATTCCCTGACTGCCGTTTCAGTTCACGCTGAATACTGGACGCGTGTTTCCTGAACTTGACTTGGCTCCGGGGGACACCCAGGACGTCGCTAATGGCCTGGCGGAACGAGTTTGAGGTCTCGTCGGTCGAGTACACGGATCTTGTCCATATACACAGAACGTCCTCGCGCTTGCGTACGCTGATTGTAATTCCTACTATGTCGTCGACGTAACCTAGTGAGCCGCTGATTGTTGCTAGCACAAGCTTTTCCCAATTGACACGGGCCTGGAGTCTCGACGCCTTTACCTGTTCCTCGCCTACTGAGTTTTCAGGATCCATGCTCGATGCTGACTCTTGCTCCTGCTTGTCTTTAAACCCCCGCACCGAATCCCCTTTCCGCGTGAAGTAAACGACCCACTGACCGCCTTCGATATTCACAGGGTCTTCCCAGATCGGCTGCACGCCGGACCAAAACAGCAAAGTGTCGGTGATGAAAGGGAGCTTGTCGACTGGCTGGAGGTATGTGTATATTGGCCAGAATTCTTCGATTGTGGAGAAGGTGTGGTACTGGCGGGTTTGGGAAAGATAGTCGGTCTGCTCGGTCGGGTTGCGGTGGACAAACCAGAGGGTCCAGGAGTGCCGAAGGATATGGGGCTCCATAATTGGAAATTGTAAGGGTTTGGTATGGGTTTCTGAGGTATATGGGGTAGTTTCTTTTTCCTTTTTTTTTTTCTTTTCTATTTTTATTTCTTGTGGATTGTTTTTGGGTTGGTCTGATTGGATCTGGGTAGTAGCAAAAGCTATGTGTATGATGATGGTAATAGTGTTGAAATTTGATAATGCAATTAACTATGTGAGATAGCTGTTAAACTACGATAGAACTGAAAAGTGCGAACTTATTGGTTTCGAATGTATGGAGCGTTCATGGGCCTGTGCAATATTGAATACACTGGAGTATGTCCGAATGCTGATGTGAAAAATGTAGTAATACTGCTAGATTTGTGTGTATGGTGAGTGATACTGACAGCATTTTCATCTCCACCATTCAAATGCATAACAGAGAGCTTATTTCACCCACAGTGGGGGAAAAAAATCACCTTACCCTTGAAAGAGAAAGTGAAAATGAAAGTGGGGAGCTTATTTTTCCCAGTCTGCAAAAAACTGGAGAGCAGGCTCATAATAACAGTGACGTAGTTGCTGTGGTCGTGTTGATGTGTGCACCGTTTTTTTATTTTTATTATTATTTTTTTTTCGCTGATAAAACTTCAGAGTCAAGATGCTTGTAATGATAAGTTTCTGCTTGGATTTTGTTCGTTTGTATGGCAGGATTGGATTAAATTGGATGACTGATTTTCAAACGACTGAATATGTGTGATTCATGAAACCAACTTGATTTGTGATAACTCTTGATAAGCTAAGCTAGGCTGATTTAGTATCAGAGCGTAAAATACAGTCATATCTGATTGATTCATCCTCAAACGGAGCTGGAATCTGGGGGTTTATGATGAAAACTCTTCGTACAGCTAGTATAGTATTATGTATGACGTCTGTTGGGTAGACGATGTGCGGGTGAAGCGATACAATTAGCAGTAGCCAGGCCGTTTATGGATACCAGTTCGGTGTTCTTACAGTAAATAGCGCGCTTTGGCTAATAACCGTTATTATGCGAGTTCTATCCTGTATTTATGGTAGCAGCCCTAGTAGAAAATGAGTGTGCGGCAACACATCCATGTGAGGTGAGGTAAGCTAATTTTTTCCATTTATTAGAAAGCTTTTATGGATATATTTATCTCTGTTTCCTACTTATCAATTTTTCTTACTCCTCACAAATTTTTATAGATCGTTGATCTTGTCCATATCTCAATACCTTCCTTCATTAACTCTACACAAAATGTCAGACGAAACCATCTCAAAGTTCTTTGAAAAGTACGTCGATCCAGGTTGTAGCACGTAATGTGTTTTCTTACTAATGTCCTTGTTTTACAGAGTCGATGAATTGAAATCTAGCTTCATTTCAAGTAAGTTGTTCGCCTTTAAAAATATATACGCCGATACTAATGACCATCAACAGGACTTGCTGAGGCAGTTGCTATTCCTTCGGTTTCCGCTGAACCCGAACGCCGCCCTGATGTCGTCAAGGTAAGTTACAATTGCTACGATACCATCCACATTCCGCTATTAACACAAACCAATTACAGATGGGACAATGGCTTGCTGATCAATTAGGATCCTTGGGTGTTACTGATATTGAACTTAAACCTCTTGGAATCCAAGAAGGTACCAAAGATCTCGAACTCCCCCCAATTGTTGTCGGTAGATTCGGAACCGACCCTGCCAAGAAGAATGTTCTTATCTACGGACACTATGATGTTCAACCTGCTCAGCTCGAAGACGGTTGGAACACCGACCCATTCACCTTAGTCGAGAAGGGAGATGCACTTTTCGGACGTGGATCAACTGATGATAAGGGACCCGTTATGTGCTGGCTGAACGTTCTTCAGGCACACAAGGAACTCAAGTTGGACATACCTGTCAACCTTGTTTTCTGCTTTGAAGGTATGGAGGAATCTGGATCTTTGGGATTGGAGGGACTTATTGAGCGCGAAAAAGATGCCTACTTCAAAGGTGTTGATGCCGTTTGTATTTCCGACAATTACTGGTTAGGTACCAAATACCCAGTTCTCACTTATGGTGTTAGAGGTTGCAATTATTATTCAATCACAATTGAGGGACCTGCGGCTGATTTGCACTCCGGTTTGTTTGGTGGTGTTGTCCATGAGCCCATGATTGATCTTTCTTATATCTTTACAAAATTGGTTGATCCTAAGGGTAACATTTTGATTCCTGGCATCCAGGAGATGGTTGCACCTCTCACCCCAGAAGAAGACGCTTTGTATGATGGCATCAACTTTGATTTGGAAGGATTTGAGGGAAACATTGGATCAAAGACTATTATTCAAGACAATGTCAAGGCAGCTCTTCAAGCTCGTTGGAGAAACCCTTCATTGTCCATCCACGGTGTCGAAGGTGCCTTTTACTCCCCAGGTGCCAAGACAGTGATCCCCGCTAAGGTCGTTGGTAAATTTTCCATCAGAACTGTTCCTAACATTGAGTCGGCTAAACTTGACGAAATTGTGATTAAGTACATTGAGGAGGAATTCAGCAAATTGGGATCCAAGAACAAGCTTACGGCTGAATTGATCCACGATGGTATGTACTGGGTCTCTGATCCCAAGAACTGGAGTTTCAGAGCAGCAGCTCGTGCTACCAAAAAGGTATGGGGAGTTGACCCTGACTACACCCGTGAAGGTGGATCGATTCCTATTACTTTGAGTTTCCAAGATATTTTGAAGACGAGTGTTATTTTGTTGCCTGTTGGTAGGGGTGATGACGGAGCACACTCTACAAATGAAAAGATTAACACGCCTAATTACATTGAAGGTACCAAGACTTTGGGATCGTACCTTCACTATCTTGCTGAAGAGGAGAAGGATGCTTGAGTGTTTATATTGAAGTAGGTTTGTGATCTTTTAAAGGTTGTATAATATAAATTGAATAATTTGCGTAATCTTTTGTGATTTTATTTTGTGTTTGGAATATACGAGTGGTTTGTTGTTATTTTTGCGTATCTGTAATTTTTTTTATCTTTTCTATCATTCGCATCCTAACATAATGATAGCAAAATTTAGCTAGCTAAACTCATACCAGAATGTCTCTTCTACGCATCTACGCATTTCTCTGTAAAGATATTTGGCTAAAACAGAATAAACACCTGAATTTTCCACTACCCAAAATAGTAAATTTCCTGATTTTGCAAAAACGATTCGACTTTTCGAGAATCTCAAGACGCCATTTGAGTAACATAATAATGTACTGTATGTGTTTGCCATCATATAAGAATAACAAGATGATAGGATTGCAACGTATAGTAACTGTTCATCTCCAAAAATAATAGGCTCTAAACTTTAACAAAGTGTATACATAGATTGGTTCAAGGGGTGTGGTTTTTTGTGGTACCAGTATTTTGCTAATGTTTAGCTATCTTGAAGATGTGAACAACTATCAATGATATTGGCACTCCCCTTTTAGAATTCTTATTTACAGTACTAAACAATGTTTTGATTTTGATTTCATTCTGATCTGGAAAAATTGCTAATATGGTTTCGATTACTTTAGGTTGCAAAAGGATTGCAGATGATGGACAGATGATTGAGACCTACGTACAACACTCAGACGTCGGAGAAGGAGTATATGTAGAGGGAATTATCCAGCGGGAGTTCAGGCTGGCCTATTTTTACTTGAGTTCTTTACAGTGAAACTGCAAAAATTGTAGCTTTCCATGAAATTTACTATAGTCATTAAACAAAAATTTAATACCATCGAAAATTTAAGAAGATAAACGAATCTCAAGCTTTTTTTGGTTCGCAACAAAAGTATGTACAGTAGGTTAGATTTTAAGTTGGAGATCAAAATTAAGGTGTTTCAAACAGTTGAACAAGAATGGACATAATAATATTATCGGAAAACTTAAGATGTTCCTGTTCAGACAGCCATTCTATTTCTATCTACAGTATCTATACTCGTGTATTGACAAGAATGTTTCCATGTATCGAAAACGCGTAAACCTAAGTCCCCTGCCATACAAACAAGAATGAAGATGAAGATAAGCCAAAAGCCTACTGTACTGTAATTGTGCATTTTTGAAATTTTTGACTTATTTCTTAAAGGTAAGGAAGGACGTAATGAAGGAACTGGTTGTTTTGTTTTGTTGCGCTCTTAGGGTGTCTGAGACTTGATAAGACTTGTGTTACTTCTTTGGGATGATGCTTTTTTTTTTGGGAATGAATTGGGTGGGAGAGTGTTTGGGAACAATTGTGGAAAAAAAGGACTTGTAAGTTTGAATAGATGTGGAGTTGTGAAGGTGAAGAAGAAAGTGTTTTACTGTATGTATGTAGACTTTGATATCGTTCGTGACAATACGTCACTCAAATACATCCACAACATGTCTACGTTGTTTCTGGTAATGCCAGGTTTTTCCAGGTAGCTGAAGTTGTACACAACACAACACAGCACAAGATTATGATTATTACGACGAATTAGCATTTGGTTGAGTATACGTGAATTTGAACTGATTTTGTCTTGTGCACATGAACATCAGCGACCGATTCAGCAAAGTCGTTGGAGGGGCATGTATAGATGTGTGTGCTTGATTACGGGTAGAGATGTAACAAAGTGAACTAATTTCTAGCCGTTATTGGGCGTAGCAGCTTTCCCCAACTTCCCCTTCCCGAACAGAAAATGGCCGTTATGCTTCGATAACTTTCATTTTCTCAGTAATTCCATTCCATTCCATCATTCATTCATAGTAATTTCATACGTATTTATTGTACAGTACAGCTTCACAACACCAGACCAGCACAATTTGCCGCCGTCCACTGTGTACATTTGCAAATCTGTGCACGGGTCACGAGTATTACTGTAATAGTAACTTTGTACACACCAGTACCATGAAATAACTGGGTGCAAGCCCTTAATTCGGATTTATTGGTCTATGGTATCATTGGTATGGTTAGGTTAGCTTAAACCAGTCTTGTTCCATCAACCAAATCCATACGCTTCACTACGAATCCAGTCTATGACAAGTTCCAACCTTCCAACCAAAATATATTCTTACACGCCCCCATGACCATGAACAAGTCAATTCAATTCAACCGTACGGCGGGCCACGCCACCGGACCTTCAAAATCTAAAATACCGAGTCTATGAGGATTCGTTATCGCACGCGCCTATCCCTATCAGTAACAAATAGTCCGCCCGCCTTCCACACAGACACAAGCCGCCGTGGGATCGACCCTCTTCCCTTTTTTAGAGAGGAGGCGGGTTGGGAGGGAAGTCTAAGTAATACTGTTTTTGTGTGGGAAAAGCTTAAATTTTGGTACTCTGCTGCTTTGCTCGGCACAACCACAATTAACTTTTTATTTATTTTTGTTTTTGTTTTTTTGTTCCTTTTAGGAAGATTTCCTAATTTGTACGTCAAATGACTTAATTGGGGAAGAAGAAGAAGAAGAAGAATAGAAATGAAATAAATTTTTTTAAAAAAAAGAAAGAGAAGTGTGTGGTTTTTTTGAGAGAGAATGGGAATGGGGATGGGTTTGCGTTCGGGACTTGAGAATGGGGGGACATGGTGTAAGAAGGAAAAGAGTATGTGGTTGGGAACAAAAAAAGAATGTGTTTGTTTCATAGTATTTCATTGATTATAAGAGCTACTAGAATGAATGAAAAAACAGTGGTGCAAGTTATCTATTTGCTGCTCAATGGTGGTTGGAAGGTGGTTGGCCCAGCGTGCGATACTTACTACTCATATCTGGGTTGTTTTTATGTGTTACAAAAGTACCAAATCAGCACAGGAATCTTCCCCCAAATCTATGTTATATTTAAAGACTTTCCGTACAGCACTTACAGATGTTGAAGAGATTAGGTATAGATATAAAGTTGCCATACATAATACAACTGCACTGGTATTATTCTAGAAACAATAACAATAAAATAAAACAAGGCTTGGTTGTGAGGTTAGTATAGGAGTTTTCCTTCCCTTTTTAGACCAGGGGAAGAGAGAAAGAAGGATGGTTTTGGTGATGACGAAGAGACCTAGTGGTGGTGGTGGTTGAGTATGGTGATGATGATGTCATTTGTGAAGTTTGTATTGTTTTTTTTTATTATTTTATTTTGGGTTTGATTATGGCAATGACATCAGTTGAAATATGGAGATGATGAAGATGGAGATGGGAGGCGGGATTGAGAGGTGTCATAATTATTATTGACGATGTCATGACCGACTTGACTGACTGATTGATTGACTGGCTAACTGAGTGACCGAACTACCTACCAATCTATAATTTCATTTCATTCACTACAGAATACGAACAAAAACAAAAATGGCCGGACATTGATTGTTCTTCCCCCCAGTAATGGTAAAAATGAGTTTAGCCAAACAACAACAACCAAAAATGCAATTTTAGCTTGGCTGCCAAACTTTAATTTATTATGTGTTTGCTTGGGGAACTTTTTTTTTTTTCAATTAGAAAAGAAAGAAAGAAAAAAAGACCAGTGCGGGTAGGGTATAATATTATCATAAATTAATACTGATTGACAAAATACAAAAAAAAAATCAGACGGGTTGCGTGCGTGCGTCAAAGTTTGGCATGAATTGAATTGATGATGAATGGCGATGATGATGAACGATGAACAATGATGGTAATTTTAATTTTATGGTGTATGGATTTATACAATGTGATTGATATATTATTTGTATGGAAAAGAAAAAAAGGTTTCAGTGTGTGGAAGTAGTAATGGTACTAATAAAATGACGAGTTTGCTTCAATTGATTTATTATTTTTTGTGAAATTGACGATTTTTGACAGTGAATCAAGATGTATCGGGTTGATTTGGACTAGATTGGACTAGGCTTATTTGGTTATTTGTAGTTATGAAACAAACAATGGGAAGATTAGAAAGAAGAAGCAGAAGATTGAGTTGAACTGAGTGGGTGGGTGCACTGGTTGTGTGTACTTTATGACTACGTCGAGGGCAATGGAATGTTTGTATTGTTCTTACACCAATGATTCACGCTATTGTTATATATTTGGTTGACCATTTGTATTGTATTGTATTTTGTTTGGTTTGGTTTATCCAATTGTACTCAATTGAATCCAATTGAGTCGTATTGTTGTATAATTGTAATGACAATAATAACCAGCAATGATTACAAAAAAAACCAAAAAAAAAAAGAAGGTGGTGGTGGTAGTGGTGTGGGCGTTAGACAACAACAATAATTAAATTATTCACCTCCAAACCTTTCTCCAGTATAAATTCGGCTTCATTCCCTGGAATTTTTTCTTTTTATTTCCTTTTGTTTTTTTCTTTTATTCTGGATTTTTTTTTTTTTTTATTTATTTATTTATTTTTGTTTTTGGATTTTTTATTTCTTTCCTTCTTCCTTCTTCTTTCTTTCTTCCTTTCCTTCTCTCCTACTTTCACCCAAAAGTACTCCAAACCACACAAAAAGTTAATAATAATATCATTCATCAAAAATGCATAGAACATATTCATTACGTTCTAGTAGAGCTCCTACTGCTGCTCAATTACAATCCCCTCCTCCTCCTCCTTCTTCTACCAAGTCTGGTAGATTTTTTGGAAAGGGCTCAATTGGTATGTATAAAACCAAACGCAACACCATCACCACACTGATTGTTACCAACCAACTAACTAACTCACCTACTCTATAGGCCACACATTCAGACGTACCGCCGCTGGAAGTTTGGGCCCTGACCTCGCCCGCAAGCTTGCTGTCCTCGTCAAGATGGAAAAGAATGTCATGCGTGATATCGAACTAGTCGCAAGAGAAAGAAGAGAGGTCGCAAAACAACTTTCCTTGTGGGGTGAGGACGGTGACGACGATGTCTCAGATGTCACTGATAAGCTCGGTGTCCTCATTTACGAAATTGGTGAACTCGAAGACCAATTCATTGACAAGTACGACCAATACCGTATCACCCTCAAGTCAGTCAGAAACATCGAAGCCTCTGTTCAACCCTCCCGTGACCGCAAGCAAAAAATCACAGACCAAATTGCTCACCTCAAGTATAAGGACCCCAACTCTGATAAAATTATTGTTCTTGAACAAGAATTAGTCCGCGCAGAAGCTGAATCTCTTGTTGCTGAAGCTCAATTGTCCAACATTACTCGTGATAAAATTAAAGCCGCCTTCAACTACCAATTTGACGCCTTGCGTGAACACTCGGAAAAGCTTGCTCTCATTGCTGGATACGGTAAGGCCCTTCTCGAGCTTCTTGACGACACTCCTGTCACCCCTGGTGAGACCAGACCTTCCTACGATGGTTATGACGCTTCTAAGCAAATTATCATTGAGTGTGAGAATGCTCTTGCTAGCTGGACTTTGGACCAAGCCGCTGTCAAGCCTACTCTTTCTATTCGTCCTAATGACACTGAATACGATGAGGAACACTGGGATGGTGAAGAAGAGGAGGAGGAAGAAGCCGAAGCCGAAGCTGAAGCTGAACCCGTTGCTCAAAAGGCTTGAACTGGAAAGACAGGAATACTATCTTTATAATCTCTTGCTTTCTTTCTTTCTCTCTCTCTCCTAAACAATTTTTATATATATATTATACAACAGCTACTCTTTTTTTTTTCTATCTACAATACATACATAATTTTATTGCTATATATAAAATGTATTGATTAATTTATTTTTGTGTTTTTTTGTTTATTCAGTTGATGGTCAATTGATGGTTTTTATTTAATTTGGCTGACATTTTGTGTTATGATTGCCAATATGAATTGCCCCAGAAAAGAAGGTGAATTCTTTTTATCAAAAATTGTTATGGTTGTTGCCAGAATATAAAATAAAAATTACAAAAAACGAAACTTAAAATTAATAAGAAAGAAAAATCAAAAAAAAAAAAAGAGGTGGTGTGGTGTTTACTTTTTTTGTTGTTGTCGGTGGTCACAAAGAGAACTTGAACAAATTTGGGAGGACGACGACGCACGCGTGAGCTGAAAGTTGATAAACTCCGGTTTATTACAGTACAATGCGAGCGGGTGGTTGCTGTCTGAGTACAGTAAGTGTCAGTAAGTAGATTTCTGGTATGTATAGAGGGACATTATTGGTGTACGAGTTATAATTTGGAATTATTGGGGGGTTTTGTTTACTGATTTTTGTTTATTAGGATGTTTGGGTGCTAGATGGGTGGTATGGTGGAATAAGAGGTGGAGGCGGGAAATGGGACTTGGAACTTGGAATGGGGTATTGGAAATGAGAAATTAAAGATGGGATAGGGGATATGGGATATGGGATACTGAAAATGGGATATTGAATATGGGATATTGGATATGGGATAGGAGGATTGAGACATGGAATGTGTGAGATTTGAGGGTTGTGGATTTGGTTGATTTTGTTGGTTGTGGGAAAGATAATGGGTGTGATATTTGGAGGGGAGTAGAAGATTGGAAATTGAAAGATTAGAGATTGGAGATTGGGGATGTAAGATTGGGGATGGAAGATTGGGGATGGAAGATTGGGGATGGAAGATTGGGGATGGAAGATTGAAGATTGGGGAAGTAGAGGTATTGAATGTAAATGCTTGGTGTAATGGATCGGTTGTGTTTGTGTACAATGAGGTTAGGCTAGATATATGATATAATTTAAGGTATAAACAGACAGTTTACATATTGGAAAGTGTGGGCTATCAAAAACGTAGTATGGGAACTAAACAAACTTAACATCGTCACCCACTTATATGTAAATTTATAACATCAAATCTATTAAATTTATGATAATATGAATTTAGTAGTTACCAGTGAGTTTAGACATACGGTATACAGCTAGTCAATACCTTCATAACCCTAAAAAATACTTCATACGATAACTGAACAAATGCTGAATACCAAAATGTATATGATATATTATTGAGATTGGAGGTTTACTAGTACCTGGTCTATATAAATGTTAAAAACGGCTTGATCCATTTTGCAATTTGGTTGATTTGGTTGATTTTGTAATGTGAACTTGGAGTACAAGAAATTTTCTTAGTAGCGAGTTTAGTAGCGAGTAAATAGTGAATGGTGAACAGTGAAAGGTGAGAGCTTGGTTTGACAAAAATGGATCAGGTTTGGTGACCCTTTAGACACCAGACTTGTGAAACGGGTTGTAGAAGGATTTCAGGTATTTCAGTTTATTTTATTAGTTATTTGTGATTCTTTTTTTTCGGCGAAATTGATAAATTCTAAAATAAGTATCATCTTATCAATTGGAAGCTTAAGCAGTAGATTGCGTTAGTATTGCACTTATATGATTTGGATTTGGTAGTGAACGATGTGTGAAACGCAAAATGAACTGATTGTGTAGATTTGGAAAAGATGGTATTTTGGGAAGTTCTGTGCTCAATTTTCATAAACCGTAGATGAGCTGTACATTTCAATTGAATTAAAATAAGAAGAAATAGATTGTATTGCAAAATTTAATAGAATTGGAATCTAGAAGTCTACAAGGTATTGACTGGAGATTGGGAGGGATTAAACGATTGACCTAATTCAAATTGCTATACCAAATTTGTAGTGTTGTTGCGAAAATTAAAAAAAAAGAAATTATAGTTTAATTTTAGGCGTATTTCGCACAAAATAATTGCGCAATTCAATTTTAGCCAGCAGTTTTGAATTTCGGACCTAAAAGGTGTAAATTTTACGTAATATATTAGTAATTTAGGCGTATTTTCGCCTTTTATGCAGTGGGTGACCATAAAAATTTCCTAAGT